>JBBPJO010000269.1:0-17282 GCA_038088815.1 Boletus nobilissimus | reverse complement strand
TACTGTGACACTGGGAAGATCTCGCGCGTCATGTTTCGTAGATGAGAGATGAGAGGCAAGTGAAGCCAGAGACATTCGGCCTGGGTAGATACATGACCACCTGGAGCCAACGCATCGTGCAGCAGCTTGAAGTATGGCTTTTGAAAGAGCGACTCGGCGGGACCAACTGGATCGGAAGAGTCAGTGATGATGACATCGTACGTCGATTCGTTCTCCGCAAGGAACTTGAAGCCGTCTCCGATGAAGACTGTGACGCGAGGGGATTCCAAAAGCGAAGACATGTGCGGAAGGTATATCTTGGATACTCGGACGACAGCCTGTGTTGGAGATCAGGATCGGCGACGACAAGTGAGAGGGATGGCGCACCTCGTCAATGTCGCATAGAACGACGTGCTCGACCGTGTCGTGCTTCAACACCTCCCGGACGACGCCACCATCGCCGCCTCCGATGACAAGCACTTTTTTTGGGTTCGGGTGGCTCGCAAGGGGGAGATGTGCGATCATCTCTTGATACCTATCGCGTCACGCATGAGCATCCCGCCCCCCCGTCTAGACCATTACGCACGAGAACTCATCGCGTTCGGTGCACTGTATGACACCATCAAGAACTAGAACGTTCCCGTACGTCTCGGACTCGAAGACGAGGACGTCTTGGTAGAGCGATTTTTCGACGTGAAGGATTTTGTTGACTTTGAGGGTCATGGCTTGGCCAGGCCATTGGGAAGAGACTTCTCGGAACCAACCATCTGCAGGTCATGAGCCTTTTTGTTCTGGGTTCGTGACGATCCCGTACCTAGGATAGAGGGATGAGAGAGGGGAGACATGTTGCGAAGGTTTTTTGGTGAGGCGCGCGCGACTGATCATCTTATCTCCCATGTCCAAACTCGGACTAACAAGATCAAAAATAAGAAAAAGTCCCTCGTTATATGTACGTCAGACGGTGGATGGATCTTTGATCGTGTACGTCTAGTCTCGAAACGTCACATAAGTACTGCTGAGTCCTGACCCCGGTGTTATAGACTAGACAACAAACTAATATTTTCGATCCTTGCCAGTGTACCTGTCTCTGTTAGGTCCCATGTATGAAGGCAGGCTACATGCAGCAAATTCTGGGGGAATACGATATGGAAATGGAGAAAGCGCTCGAGCGTAGATGAGTTGACAAACAGAAGTACAACAGAAGTACAACATCAATTAATCATGGAAGAAATGAGAGAACAGGGTGTCGAAGACCCCGTAAATTGTGTGATACATAACGTCAACATAATGGGCTAGTTAACCCTTAGTACCATTGTAGCCGTCATTGACGATGTCTTCCAAACGCTGCCGAATTAGATACAGCACTTGGCTCGATGGCGGTGTGCCAAAGAGAAGCGGTTGAGACCAGGTGGTGGTGGAAAGCCGAAAGTTGGTTCGAGTCATGAGGAGGTGAAGCAGCCTTTGTTCAGGGATCTGATCTCGGAAAGTGATGTTCTCCAATCCACAGAAAATAGGAGGCAAGCCTGACAGGTCCTGTTCATCCCGTGCAAGGTCAGATCCAACAGCCATATCTACCACCCCATTCTGCGTGTCCGCAGGCATCTCTTCAAACTTGTCAGGCTCAGTGCTGGATTCAGCGTACTCTGCTGCTTCCACTTCCCGTGCAGTGGCAACGATGGACTCGTTTCGGGGAAGTACACGATGTGACCACCAGAAGCCAGCAACTGCAATTAACAAGACCTCTTCCTGATGTGGATACATCTCGAAGAGATGGTGAGCTTGGCGGACGAGCTGATCGGATGCCTTGTGAAGCAGGCGGTGTGCATGCTTCAGACTAGTAGGAAAGTTGGACGTGCGGGGCCCTGTAACATGAACAGGGTATTGTCAGACTACTAAGATGGTCCTGGAAAAAAAGGTACATGCCTCCACGCTTCAGCTCGCACAGAACCGGAATTCCTGTATATTCCACTTTTCGGGACAGATAGAATTGATCATCAGGTGCATGTGCTGGTGGTACGGCATGGTGTACAGGGGGTGGTCGTGTTCTTGATACTTTGCGTGTAATTGCAAGGTCGACAAGTTGATATTTGTTACGGTGACTTCCAACATGGAGGCTCTCGATTGAGTCTAGCGTAGTATTGCCTTCGTCGAGCCAATCGTCTTCGTCTTGCGTGGGTGGAGGTTGGACAAGGTGGTCTCCAGGATTAGGACGTCGGTAATACCATAGATATAATTGTGGGGCCACTCCAAGTGGGGGAAGATCTGCCACCAGAGCCTGTAAAATCTGAGCCCATGGTTCGTACCATGGATACTCGAGATTACGAGGATTCCACTTTCTGCTGTATGCAGAGGCAAGTGACGAGAGGCAAGTGTGGCGAGCGGGAGGAGTAGTCGCCCAGCCTGGTAATATAAAATCAACATGAGGAGTATCGGAATTGGGATTGGGCATGTTGACTGATTGGAGCTGATTGGAGTCGCATCTTCAGAACTCGCCGTTATATGATGGGTGTCCACATCGCAATCGAATTTGGAGAACAATAGGTGGAATCCCTGTCAGCCTGAAACGTGTCGCGGTGGAAGCCAAGAGAGTCCACAGATGAGCCAGCTGGCCATAGGACCCCCGAAAGTACCTCAGGGGACTGAAGTGGAGCCCACCATAGACTATGTGGACTGAGATTTGATCTCTGGACCGCCCAAAGATGTTTGGAAAATTGTGAAGTCTTTTTTTTTCCGCCGGCCCATTTCAGACTACAGCCCGGGTGGGACGTATGGTTCGAATCCAAGTAGTATTTACTCATCTTCAATATCCTCTTTGTCACTGTCTTGTATGGCTGCGTTGCGCACTCTTTGTACACGGCACAACTTCGAAGAGAGAGAAGTGACAGGTTTGATGATTGCACTAGTATTTGTCTGACTCTTGAACAGGATCCACGATCCACCATCGAGTGATGACTCCTGTCAATCGAACAGAGTGGCTTCACTGCTGGAATATGACATTCACTTGACCATTCAGCACTGGATACACCAGCGAAGGCCTTTTCGTGCCTGTTCAGTGTCTGTTTTGTTCTGGTTAATGTTATTCATATACGGACGGCCATTCAACGTAACATCACAACGAAGGTGTACCAGTATCAGCGGCCTGAAAAAACCATGGAAAGAATGAATCGTCGTCGCCGCTCTTGACTCTACCTTCCGCCATGAGACTGGCCCACTGGCATGTGGTCGACATACGATTAACGAGACCGCCAACTTTCAGGTTCTCGTAGGTGGGCGATGGCGGCGTGTGGACACGGTGTTGAAAAACCAGATTCGAGTTGGAGTCAAGGTGTTTCTTGAAGATGGTGTCCAAGATAGTATAATCCACACTGGCACAATGGAGCGCATTACGGGCAGTCTGTAACTATGCGACAAAGTCCTGGAAGTCTTTTGTCCCTGGTGAGGTAGAGTAGAACATGACGAACGCATCAGGTTACCAACCAGATGGATGGAATGGTCCTTGAGGCGAACGGCGAAAACTTGAAGTTCCGAAGACGGCAGGAGCTTCAACATGATGCTCGCTCCGTCAGGTACTTGTGCAGGGCTTTTCAAGCTTCATACCTGCAAGAACGACCGGAGTTGCGGGGACGGTTGCATCGTTGCAAGCGGACCATGCAAAGAACGCGTCTTCAAAATGTCCAAGCCAAGCGTCGATCGTGGCGGGTTCGAGTGGACCACAGAACATGGGATCTCGAGCTTGGTCATCTCGGTCTCCAGTCGGAATTGATTTTTCCGGCGCGCCACTCTCGAAAGATCCACTGTATGCACGTGTGGTGGACCCTACGTGTGGACGGCCCTCTGGCAGCTTCCGGTGTGTATAGTACTGCGGATCAATCATCAAGACCCCCAGACCTTCCTTGTGTGTGTACAGCGGACTAATATTTGGGCCTCATGTTAGGCCCGATCTATGTGGGGGGTGAATTTCAGGACGTTTCATCACCCAAAACCGTACAACAATAGGCGCGAACATGATTATATAATCATCACCACTTATAATTGATCTGATGTTGCGTCCAAACTTCAGACTATCCACTCTTAGTTCATGGCGTATGTCGAGGTTCTAACTCTCCCGGCCATCCCGACTGACTGACACACTTTTCCAAGGTCGATTCCGCAATCCGAACCTCAACTCATCCGTATTCCACGGCCCAGTAGGGAACGTGCACAATTGTTTGGTTACATCCTCCAGTCCGGCTGGATTATAGACTTTGGACGGAAACACAATGCCGACCCTCAAGGCGTGAAGGACGAGTTTAACCTCATCATGGACAGCGTCGAGCTTATCCGTGGCGAACTCAAGAAGGACGGGGAGTTCGCGTCGGTGTGGTACCTCTCGTATGGACAACCCGACGAGATAGCCCAGATTTATGTCGCGAGCAATTTTTCGCGCCAGAGAGGGTCGATGACACCCGCGCTCATCCGTGCCAAAGTAGAGAAATTGAAGAAATTCTTGGGTACCACCGATGAACCCCGGTGGATGGATCTTTGATCGTGTACGTCTAGTCTCGAAATGTCACACAAGTACTGCTGAGTCCTGACCCCGGTGTTATAGACAACAAACCAATATTTTCGATTCTTGCCACTGTGTCTGTATCTGTTACGTCTTGTGGTACATTCCCCGGGTCAAGCAGTCGAACAAGAAGGAAAAAGAGTAGACCATGTATGAAGGCAGGCTACGGCAAATTCTGGGGGTCGGACTACGATATGGAAATGGAAATGGAGAACAGAAGTACAACACAATAGAACATCAATTAATCAGATACATATGTGGCAACGTGGATCGGCGGCCCGAGACCGCGGCTTATCCATCGACCTTGACCATCATTCAGTATTCAATACACGGTACTCAGCAACAGTTGTGTTTGTACTGTCGTCAACAATGGCTGGTGCGCAATGGTGAAATGGAGGTGTGCTGTTGCTAACATGGGGGATAAGAGCCATCTCCGTCCGTCAAAATTGACGCTGGTGGGTTCACGAGGGCGGTGACATTTTCAAAAGATGCCAAATATCTCGTGGGCGGTGGTGAGAAGGGACTTCGAGTCTGGCGAGTGGCAGACGGTCAACAAATGGCAACCATGGAAGCGGAGGGCGTCGTGTGTCTCGCTGCGTCAAAAGATGGCAGATGGATCGCAGCGGGGACAAAGAGAGAAGAGCTGTTTATGTGGGATGCAAAGACATACGAACAGGTCTTTGAACACAACGGACTTCGACCCATCTACGTGGTCGATTTCTCGCCAGACTCGACTCGACTCGTATCAGCCACCACCGGGGAAGCCATCGTTTGGGACGTCGCAGCTCGGAAACAAAAGCAAACACTTGAACACGAGCCTTGGTTGATAGCAGCGAAGTACTCACCTCAGGGCGATCGCATCGCGATAGCCACCACGAATTCCGTTCGAGTATACGACAGCAAGAACGGTCATTTACATGTGGAAATCAAAGTGCGAGCAACCTCATTTTACAACAAATCTCTCCTCTGGTTCGGCAACCATCTCTTTCTCATATCCGACAGCACAATCAAGCAATTTGAAGCCTCCACCGGTTCCACGACCGCGGAGTGGCAAGTTCCCCATAGCGAAGACTCGTGCATCGCCCTACCCCAACATGGGAAATTCATCGCATACTCTACAAAACATACCGTCACATTTTGGGAGATGTCCACGCACTCCCAGTGGGGTTTCATTCAACACCCTCAGCAGATATCGTCCCTCGCAGTCTCCCCTGACGACTGGTTTCTCGCAATCGGCGCATTGGATGGAGAAATCACCATTCAAGATCTCAACGACGGCTTGTATTCTGTTGTAAGTATCGTGTGTTTGACTGGATGACGTGTTCCGATGGTTTTACAACATGAAACTAATTGCTTTCTCGCTACCGTCATTCCTTCATATCGCCAATACTGCATTTGACACATGGTAAGATCATCCCTTCGTGGATGCCGAAGTGTCACTGACAGACACCATCTCCAGTTCTCTCCATCAGAGCGCACTCGCCAAAAAGTCCCTCATACAAGTCTTGATCAAGCGCAGCAAAGCGTATGTAGCCAGTGGTTTGTGGGGACCAGCGTTGAATGATGCAGACAAGGTGGGTTCCCCTGTGTCATGCAGGTTCCTAGTTGATAAATCTCACCAGGTAATCGAGCTCGATCCATCGTCTCCATGGGGTTACGAGAGGAAGCACGCGGCGCTACACAGGGCAGGAGACTATGAAAACGCAAATCGTGCTTTCGAAACGATGTTATCAAAGCTGTCGCAGTCATCCAACCCAGGTATTCGCAGTAAGGGCATTGACATCACGCCAAAGTTCAGCTGTTGATCTCCTGTTCCAGAGCTTCATCGCCAGTACATGGATACGAAAGTAGCTATCCGGGACGTCATTCAAGATGCTATCCGTGACTCTCCACGGGTACTCATTAACACCGTCTCTGGTCGACTCCTCAACAAAGCGGAACAAGCTGCAGCATTTGAATCGCTCCCAGTCTTCAACGAGCTGATCGCCTGCACGACGACCATTGACCACGCGCGCATCAAACATGACGTGACACAATTCTATCGTTACGCCATGCTTTCCCACACGTGGGAAAACAACGAACCTTTGTTCGAGGAACTCACGTACATCATAGTGTATGACCTAGATGAATCTCCCACAAACAACAAGCTCAAAATGTTCTGCAAGATCGTACGGGATGCGGGGTTACATTGGGCTTGGAGCGATACCTGTTGTATCAACGAAAGGGATCACTCCGTGCTTCAAGAAGCACTCGAAGCCACGTTCAAGTGGTACCAGGGTTCTGCTCTGACTCTCGTGTTACTTCGTGGTGTTCCCTCTCCATCGCGGCGCGGCGATCTTGTGAGGAGCATCTGGAACTCTCGTATACTCCAGGAATACCAAGCCTCGAAGGTGGTTCGGTTCTACAACGAGGACTGGACTCCTTACATGAACCTCGACATCCCAAATCACAAGGACTCACCTGAGATCCTGTCAGAGATGGAGGAGGCAGCAGGTGTCTCGTCGCAACCCTTGATGGGACTTCAACCTGGGTTAGACAACATTCGAGAAAAACTGTCTCTTGTCTCGAGACGTGAGACGACCCTTGTCGATGCAGCCTACTCATTGTTCGGGGTATTCTTCGTATCCTTGCCGGTTGCTTATGAGGAGAGGGGCCAAGCGCTCGGGCGACTATTGGCGCAGCTACTCACGAGTTCGGGAGAGATGAGCATTCTTGCTTGGACTGGGAAACCCGGAAGCTTCAACAGCTGCTTCCCAGACAGCATCCGTGTATTCAGCGAGCCGACGACCTCACACATCCCACCACCCATGGCACACGCAGAAATGCAGACCATTATTGCCGGATTGCGCAGAACATTCAATCTCGCCTCGGTCATCAAATTCTATGACCGAGTCAGCGAGCTTCCTATGCCGTCATTCGCAGGAAGACGGATGAGACTCCCATGCATCGCTTTCAGGCTTGGGCCATTATTGGTTTCTCGAAGTCAGAATAGATTGGAACAGGTATTCCGTGCACAGACAACCGCGCTCGGACTTGTGGAAATCACGACTGAGGAAGATCTCTCCCGATTCCACCATCTCTATCTTGTTCACCCGTGGATTGACTTTCTCCTCGATCGATAGCCTGTTGGAAGTATATCTGAGACAATGGCTGATGTCCAATCCTTTACAGACGAGCTGCCTTTATCACCTAGTCCTTCACATATACGAATTACTGGATCCGCTCCCCCCTTGGGGATGTCATCTGGTGCACGGCCGCGAGACGCGACATCGCTCTCATCGCCTTCGCATGTATTGTTGACGGACAAGTTGACCCCAGCTCTCCGGTCTATGGCTCGCCTGGGACAACCATTTGGAGCACTGTTGTTTACGCCAACGCGCGAAAATGTGGTCGAGTACAGGAGGGTCGTCTCGAAGGGTGTTATTACGGTCCGAGTGCAGGACGACACGCCGCCACAGGTGCTGATGGCTTGCGTACAGACACTGGACGTGCTCTAATGACATATAATTACTGTCCCGCATTCGTTTCCCCCATGTCTCTGCCGTATGAATCCGTATTGTCGTTTACTTACCGTTTCATTTATCAATCTCCCGAACCATCTTGTAGCCTTTACGGTCTCCCGCATCTGGACTGGTTTTCTCGGGCCCTTTTGATCGACCTTTGTGAATCAATATTTATTCTCTTCTGGCATTGTATCACTGACGGTCTCTTGGAAGTTGTTGCATGCGCAACCTCATCAACCTCATACGCCGCTTCCTTTTCGATCAGATCAATTTAGATGTTCCCCGGGATCGCTCTCAAATTCCTCTCGCTACTTGTCCTCGTTATGAGTGTCACATTCGGGTCCTTGAACATTGGCCCACGTTTGACGAGCTTGGTAACTAGTAAGAAACCTGGCTGAGACAAACGTGAGAAGCACCCCGACAGGCCCGCCGTTCGTATTATGTAAACGTGGCAAAACTGCCCGCTCTAGCCCACTATGGTGTACGTCGAGGTATTGCTGGTGACACTCTCACCATCCCAACTGAATTACACATGTTTTCAGGTCGACACCGCAGTCTGACTCAACACTCACCCGCATTCCACGGCCCAGCAGAGCACGAGAACAAGTGTTTGGTTATATCCTCCGGTCCGACTGGATTATCGACTTTGGTCAGAGACACAACGTTGACCCTCAAGGCCTGAAGAACGAATTTGGCCTTATCATCGACAGCGTCGAGCTTGTTCGTGATGAGCTGAAGAAGGACGGGGAGTTCGCGTTAGTACGGTACCTCTCGCATGGGCACCCCGACGAGGTAGCCCAGATTTATGTTGCACGCAACTTTCTGCGCCCGATGAGAGGGTCGACGACACTTGCGCTCGTCCGTGCCAAGGTGGAAAAGTTGAAGAAATTTTTGGATACCGCTGAGGAACCTCGGTGGATGAATCTTTGATGTGCGTCTAACTAAATGTCAAAAGTACCGTTGACGTGACACATGTTAAAGATACACTTCATCAATCAAGTCTCCTGAGTAGTGTGACGAGCAAAAGGTGGGGCATCAGGATTATGGTTAGGGATGTAGACCGTCAGTGATGGGGTCGCCCTCGCGGTTATATGGGTCCACGCCACATTCGAATTTGGAGAACAATTGGTATAATCGCCATTTGTGAAACGTGTCATGGGTGGAAGTCGGTGGTCAGTACTCAGTTGCCAGTGAGGCCTGGTGGTCCATGATTACATAATCTCTCCGAGTAAGTTTGGATACGCCAGTAAACTATAGTCCGGTAACTCCGGTTGGCGTAGCGTTCAACATCTGTCTTGTCTACCCCATGGCGTACGTCGAGATGACTCTCCCGGCCATCCCGATTGATTCACACATTTTTCCAGGTCGATACCGCTGTCCGACCCTCCGAGTCTGACACCCGTCCGTATTCCACCGCCCAGCAGGGAACGAAAACAAGTGTTCGGTTATGTACTCCGGTTTGACTGGATTATCGACTTTGGCCAGAAACGCAACGTCGACCCTCAAGGTCTGAAGAATGAGTTTGGCCTCATTGCAGACAACGTCGAGCTCATTCGTGATGAGCTGAAGATGGATGGGGAGTTCGCGTTAGTACGGTTCCTCTTGCACGGCGAACCCGATGAGGTAGCCCAGATTTATGTCGCACGCAACTTTTTACGCCCGATGAGAGGGTCGACGACACATGCGCTTATCCGTGCCAAGGTGGAGAAGCTGAAGAAGTTTTTGGATACGACTGATGAACCCCAGTGGATGGACCTTTGATGATGCACGTCTAGGGTCTAAACGTCACAAGTACCGCTGACCTGGTACATTATGGTGCATGTTGTAGACAACGAATCAATAAACTCTCCTTTCCTATCTGTCTCAGCTACGATTCGTACCCCTTCGCGTTTTCTCGTATCTTACCAAACTTTTGTGTTGAAGAAAAAGAGTAGACCGTGTGTGAAGACGTCGGATCTTCAGAAACTACGAAATGGAAATGGAGAAAGCGAGCGCCGATGAACTGACAAAACAGAAGTACTGTACAGATACATAGTCGAAGAGGAAGACCGCGGAAATCGCGTGATACATAAGTCGTCAACACAATAGACCAGTTAGCCTTTAGTACCACTGTAACCGTGATTGATAATGCTTTCCAAATGCTGCCGGATTAGATACAGGACTTGGTTCGATGGGGGTGTACCAAAGAGAAGGGGTTGAGACCAGATGGTGGAAAGCCGAAAGTTGACTGGGGTCATGAGGAGGTGAAGCGGCAGTTTTTCAGAGTCTGGTCTTGGAAGGTAACGTTCTCCAATCCACAAAGGATAGAAGGCAACCCGGACAGGTCCTGTTCGTCCCGTGCAAGGTCAGGTCCAACATTCATGTCTACCACCCCATCTTGCAAGTCGGCAGGGATATTGTTTTCTTCAAACGCGTCAGGCTCAGTGTTGGCTTCAGCTTGCTCTTCTGATTCTATCTCCTCTGCAGTTGCAATCTTGGTCTTGTTTCGGGGAAGTACACGGTGTAACCACCAGAAGCCAGCAGCTGCGATTAACAAGACTTCCTCTTGATGTGGATACATTTCGAAGAGATGATGGGCTTGTCGTAGGAGCTGTTCGGATGCTACGTGAAGCAGGCGGTGGGCATGCTCCAGACTGATGGGAAAGTTGGATGTACGGGGTCCTGTAACGCGAACAGGGAATATGAAGGTGGACATTGAGGATGTCGTCAGGATTGAGATGGACGTAAAAAAAAAGTACATGCCTCCACGCTTCAGCTCGCAGAGAACCGGAATGCCCATGTATCCCACCTTTCGGGACAGATAGAACTGATCCTCAGGTGCGTGTGTTAGTGACACAGCAGGGGCTGGTCGAGTTCTTGATACTTTGCGGGTAATCGCAAAATCAACAAGCTGGTATTTGTTGCGACGACCCCCAACATGGATGCTCTCGATGGAGTCTAGCGTAGTGTTGCCTTCTTCGAACCAGTCATCTTCATCTTGTGTGGGAGGCTGGATACGGTGATCTTGGGGGATTTCGGTAGTACCACAAATACAACTGTGGGGCCACTCCAAGTGGGGGAAGATCGGCCACTAGAGCTTGTAAGATCTGAGCCCATGGTTCGTACCATGGGTACTCGAGGTTACGAGGGTTCCATTTTCTGCTGCATGCAGAGGCGAGCGATAAGAGGCAAGTGTGACGAGAGACAGGAGTAGTCACCCAGCCTGGCAACGAAAAATCGGCATGAGGAGTATCAGGATTGTGGTTAGGCATGTAAACCGACAGTAATGGTGGCGCCGTCTTCAGACCTCGCGGTTATATGGATGTCCACATCTACATCGCAATCGAATTTGGAGAACAATAGGTACTATCACCGTCAGTCCGAAACGCGTCATGGTGGTAGGACCTGACAGGACCTCATCGATTCATCATGACATTACTGTCCAAAACCGAGGAACAATGGGAGGATGAACATGATTACATAATCTCTCACTTTTATAACTGATCCGTTGACGTAGCGCTCAACATCTGCCCTGTCTAGCCCATGGCGTACGTCGAGTTGACTCTCCCGGCCATCCCGACTGATTTTTTGCACATTTTCCAGGTCGATACCGCAGTCCGATCCTCCGATACCCATCCGCATTCCACGGCCCAGCAGGGAACGGAAACAAGTGTTTGGTTATGTCCTCCGGTTTGACTGGATTATCGACTTTGGTCGGAAACGCAACGTCGACCCTCAAGGCGTGATGAACGAATTTGCCCTCATTGCAGATAGCGTCGAGCTCATCCGCGACGAGCTCAAGATGGATGGAGAGTTCGCGTTAGTACGGTTCCTCTTGCACGGCGAACCCGACGAGGTAGCCCAGATTTATGTCGCACGCAATTTTTTACGCCCGATGAGAGGGTCAACGTCACATGCGCTCATCCATGCCAAGGTGGAGAAGCTGAAGAAATTTTTGGATACCACTGATGAACCTCAGTGGATGGACCTTTGAATCACGATGTACGTCGTCACAAGTACCGCTGACCTGGTACGTTATGGTGGATGTTGTAGGCAACGAATTAATACTCAATTCTCCTATCTGTCGCTACGATCCGCACTCCTACGCGTTTTCTCGTATCCCTACCAAACTTTTTGTGTTTGATATTATTTAATGTCGGGTTGTCCCAGCGTTTGCGAAATGCAACTTTCCCCCAAAAGACCGTCTCAAGCTACGGAGGGGTTTCCAGCTAGCAACTTAGTGCTTAGGCTGGTGACATGGCGACTACACAAGCATATGTGAGCTGACTCGTAAAGTGTGGCACAGGCAATGATAGTACGCAATTGAGAAGAGCTCCTGCAGCTGGATCGAGCCTCGATTCATGCGTTGTTGTCTGGTGACACAGGCTTGTGCGTCGCCGAGAAGCTTGTCAGTTTACGTGACTCCACTGGGCAGGACTAAGTGTTAGGAGCCCCCCAGTGTCGTTACCGAGCGTTCTAAACTGCGATCGTACCTGCAATTAGGTCAATCGGTTACACCCTTGTTACGCCCAGTGTCCACAAAGTCGGCTTCGGGGAACGTGGTGCTTGGCGATGTTCAAAGGGGGAATGTTTTGACAGATTATGCGATTTCCCAAAACAAGACGGACAATTGGGCGGACTAGAAAACATACCACTCAGCGAAGCCATCCGTCACTAGCTCGCTATCAGATCCATCTTCGATTGGTCCCGTAGTAGGTACCCCCTTGTCCTGTCACATCATACCGCCTTCTGGAAGTATATATTTCTTTCCTTTCACAGTTTCCCCCTTGAAATGTTCATAGGTTCAGCGTCACAAAGGGCCACTGAATGCATTAAACGCCTCTAGGTCCTCTTTACCTCTTACCACAACATGAACAAGAAAAGGAGCCTCGATGATACGTGCGACGTCTTTCTGTCACGTCGCCGCATCCGTTCTCCCCTCATCGATCAGCGGGCTGCCAGCGAGTTCCCTCACTATGCGCCAACGTTGTGCGCCGAAGGCATAGCGACCCCTCCGTATTTTCTTCTCCCTAGGCCCTTCGAGCTCCCTGAGCTCTCCGCCACTGCGCTGACTGCCGCTCCCGCGAAGCCGCTCCCTCTGCCTGGTTCGTCGGGCCAGCTACATCCTAAACCCATCCGACTCGCCAATGGTCACCATCATGTCCCCCGTCCTCGAAATCCGTTCATCCTCTTCCGTTGCGACCTCGTTCATCAGCGAAAAGCGCTGCCAAGGTCAGATCTAGACGACACCAACATCTCCCGTATAGCAGGAGATTTATGGCGCGAAATGACCGCAGGTCAAAAGAAACCGTGGGTTGAGCTCGCTGCTCGGGAGAAGGCGCGCCACGCGCTCCTCTATCCAGACTACAAATACGCGCCAACTCACAATGGCGCCAAGGGCAAGAAAGGCAAGAATGATAACGCCCACGTGGAAGATCGCCCGCCGCGCCAGGTATCCAGAATGGGTGCTGCCTCGCCTTTGGAGAATCCAAAGCCATGTCGCCAGTCTGAACGCCCACGGCCGTACCCTCGACCTTTACCTCGGAGACGTTCCTCGTCTTGTCCCCCTGTCGGTGCTGTTCCAGTTCCGTCCCAGCCTCCGTTGGATGGATGGACGCCTACTCTCGTCAGTCAGGACGATATGCAACGTCGCCCAAGTCGCACTGTCATGTACCAGTCGGTGACATCACATCCCATTAGCGAACCAGTAGCTCCACCGCCGGCGGAGTATAATCCTTCGTCGGCTCCGCAAGAATTCGATTGGCCTGGCTTGCCACAGATCGATCCATCACTGTTGGATCCATTGTATGGGCTCCCTGACCTGAACCAGTCCTGCACAGCGCCAAATTACGGCTTCTTTAACGACAAACTCGAACCTGTACGTCCGCTTTTTATCCTTTGGTCTGACCATTCACTCATCCGAGATAGACATTCTTATCTGGCACATGCGATCCCGGATTCACCATGCATGACTTGGCGGAATTGGAGCGTTTAGCAATCGGGACGACCTTTACCGACCCCTTTTCCACTGGCACCCTTCCCACCGTCCCGATGGATCCTTATACATTTACGACGGCCGTATCTCCCTTTGACTGTCCCGGTTATTCCACCGGCTCCCCATCTTCACTCTCTTCGGGGACCTTTTCCTGCAACTAAGGCCAAAACTTCGTACATACATTGATCAAGTAGATTCGACCTTGTTTTCTCCCCATCGCCACTTCTTCATCCACCAATCACACGGTCTCTCTTACATGCCGACGAAATGACGTCCCCTCATGTTTCCAGCATAAATGTTGATGCACAACTAATCGCTGGTCTAAAGTTGTGAGGACACGAACCTCTCTACTCATCCGTATCCATTCATTTTTCTTAATTCTCTCTCTCGAACAACATGGACATCGCTGTGCGTTCGTTTTGTATGCTGGAAATAGTGCTCCCACATCGTTGTTATTGTAGGGATCTGCATAGTATGACTTCGAGCCTGTTAACGATGATATGTTTAATGCCAAGGATGATTTGATTTTGTGAAAGGATTCTGGAAGCGAGAGCACGTCGTGCGTTTGCCCCTGGCCGAGACGGGCAGTCTTACACCAGACCAAACAGAACCCGTCTTTCGTGATTTGTCCATGCAAGGGTCGTCGCCCGTCCAATACCGAAGGGCCAGGGTGCAGGACCCGCTTGTGAATCGCTAGAATCATGGATGAGTGCCGATCAGGAGAAAAAACACCACATGGCATGGTCACCGCACGGGTCGCGTCACATCCACAATATCGAGATGGATCTAAATCGTACGTCGACCGAAAGTGCAATGTCCGTTCAGATCCACGTCGATGTTGTATTTTTCTTTTTTTTTTTTACCTCGAGATTCGGGAAATGGGAGACAGGGAGACGTGATCACGTACATGACGTACACGAGCGACCTTGCGTCACCCGTCGTTGCGATGTGGACTTTGAACGCGAACAAATCACCGCCGACCCTTGCAGAATCGAAAATTTTGTTGCCGTTGGGAAGCCTCGCTGAGCGCCGATACGGATGACGGCAACGGTGGACAACACGAGCATGGCAACATGGACGAGGGCGATCCAGAAACGGGGGATCTTTGGAAGGCGGAGACGGTGTACGTATGCGCTCCGAGTCGATACGAATGCTCGACTAGAGGATGGGCTAGCCGTGAGTGGTTTTTTTTGTGGCGTCGTCAGCCAGATACCAGTTGGTTGTTACTGCTGGCTAGTCGCCGTCCATCGTCAAGGAGTGCTGAGCATGACCTGATACGACCACACAGTGAGCACCAGAAATAAGGAGACAAATGTCAAGGTTGGACTCTGGAGAAAGAGCCATTTCATCTTCACACTGAGTACGTCGGCGCCGGTGCGGTCGCGCTTTCAACAGAGGGTTTGTGCCATGGTGATGATGGTTGTGATTGCACGACCGTGGTCGACACCTTTGTCATGCTTTGTCTCCGGCGACCCGGGTCAATCTACTCATGGCGTCCGCCGAGTCAGCTCCCTCGCACGGTGCCCCGTCAACTCAGCAACATGGCCCGGGGCAAAAACAAGAATAAAAAATACAACGTCCCCGACGAATCCCACCTCTTACTCCCCAGTCCCAACGCAGCGACGACCCCGATCATCGATACCCACACCCACCTCCTCACCACTTTTTCTGCTTACAAGAGCAAATACCCTGCCGGGAAATACGATACCGTATGGGATTTCGTTCGGGGAATGTACCACCAGGGGAACGTCAAGGCGATCGTCGACGTGTGGTGTGAGGCACCCGTACAGCTCGCATGGAAGGAGGTAGCGGATTCGGCGGTCAGCGCACAGGACAAGGCCGAAAAATGGGGTGGGATCGAGTATTGGTTCGTGATGGGTATGTAGGACTACAGTATTATCGTGTGCTCTGAGAGACCAACTGACTCGCCTCCGTACAAGGTGTTCACCCGTACGTCGTCCGATTTGACGCACCTGTGTCGACATGGCTCATTGTTCGCATTTCACCTTTGTCTAGGCACGAGGCAAAGCTCTACGACGATGCCGTCGAGCGATCGATGTACGTTCTTTTTCACTGTCGTTCCCTAGTTTCACCTTCACTTCCGCGCAGTCTCGAGGCAATGACTCATTCGCGCTGCGTCGGATGGGGTGAGATTGGCCTCGATTACCACTACGACAACTCGCCACGCGACGTCCAACAACGCGTCTTCGCTCGACAACTCCGCGCGGCTGTCCGACTCGGAAAACCGCTCACGATACACACGCGAGAGGCGGAGGAGGACACGGAACGGATATTGAAAGAAGAAGTGCCGGTTGATCACAAGGTATGTGTTCCTTTATCTATCGCGTTGCTGATGCTCATGCCTGCACTTGTTGACGCAGATTCATATACACTGTTTCACCGATACACCCGAGTTTGCTCAACGATTACTAGCTCACTTTCCTAATCTCTATATCGGTATCACAGGCGTCATCTCCTACTCCACAAACATCAACACCGCCGCACTTGTGCGCCAGATGATCCATACTGAAGCTGGACCCGGCGCTGCGAGCCTGGATGGCGACAAAGACAAACCTGGCCCACGCATCCTCCTCGAAACCGACGCGCCATTCATGGTGCCTTCCAACATCTATGCGTCCCTTCCCGAATTCAAGGGCAGACTTCCGCTTTGTCATACGGCGATGATCCCGTGGGTGGCCGAGTGTGTGGCGGACATCGTCGGGGACGGGTGGGGCCCGGTGGACGTAATGCAGCGTGCAAATGAGAACGCTAGGACTGTGTACGGTATATGACGGGGTTTCTCGTAGATGCATATAACGCACGGTACTCGATGTACGATTGGGCGCTAGCATCTTGCAGCTCAAGATACCGATAAAGGGCCAGTGAACACCCTCTGAACGTGTCGACCGTGAAAATCGTTATTTTGAGCAGGCAGGTGTGAATGATGAAAGTGTCCCGTTCGGTTGCATGGCAGAGATAAGTTGTCGTAACGTGGGGCTGTTGGCTAGGCTGGGGACTGCCATGATATATAGATATCCGCTACTGGGATCTGATGGGACGCATACATGGCGTCGTTGACCTTTTGCATTAAATTCGCATACATTCAGCAAATACTAAGGTTGTGCAGCCGGCGAGACACACAGTGAAAGACATATGATCACATACCCTTCACTAGCACCAACGTGAACTGTTCAATGATGTACATGAACAAGCTATCCAAACGCGTCCAGCATCCTTGGCGAAATATGTATGCATTGCTATTCCGTGTCAGCAGTTGTCG
>JBBPJO010000268.1:0-17292 GCA_038088815.1 Boletus nobilissimus | reverse complement strand
CGAAGGTACCAGCTGCTTACGATCACACAGCGCCTTGGAATGAAACACCACAGATACCCAGGCACGTCATTTCATTATTTCCACTATCTTACCTACCGTCAGTGCGTCACTCGAGAGCTATCCCGAGATCCTCCGCAATAATTGCCGCCGCCTTCTCCCCGATCAACAAAGCAGTAGAATATGTGTTCTGATCAGATGGAAAAGGATCAGTCAGCGACCTCAAAAATCACGTTGGCCGAAAGACCGTCACGCTCACGCACGTTTCCAACATTGGTCGGACAGATCGACACGTCTAGTGAAAAAATAAAAAACCAAGTGTGATTCTCGATCTTATGTCACATACCTGCGACTTTGAGGCCTTCCACCCCGTATACATTCAACCGCGCATCGACAACCCCGTTTTGGTTACGCGGTTTCATGGCACACGTCCCAAGCTGTATTAACACGTTCACCAATGCCATTTTAGGGAAACAAGACACATCAGAGAGCTAACCGAATGCCAAGTCGTAGAAACTACGATCATCATGTGGACAAGCGCTCAGAGACGAAAAAAAAAAAAAAACAGTCAGACAAGGATGACTTACCTCTATCGCGAGTGAATTTCTCGATAGCTTCATCATCTGCAGCAGAGTATACAATGTCTGGCGCGTCGATAGGCACAGGGTCATCCATTTCTTTGCAAGCAGCAGGGCTGCCAGGGGGGAACTTGGGATGATAGGCAGCCACCTCTCCTCGATATGTGGGCATACGCCTGCCAAGTTCGCGCATCATCTTGTACAAAAGATTGAGCTGCGCCACATCGCCAGGTCTGGTGACGATCTTCATAAACACAGCGCATAGAAGCGGTGATGTAAGCCATACTTGGAGCAAAACTCGGGGTCGAAGTCCGGAGGTGAGTTTACATCTTCTCCGGACGTAATGTGTACACTACCGATCGACTCCGGGTACAGCTTGATTGCCAAGATGTCAGACTGATAACACAGAGGGTGACCGTGTGTCCTCACAATTTGGTAGGACATTGAGAAATGTTTCCGATTTGATATAGCGCGTCCCGGACGTGGTATGAAACTTGGGAAAGATAATCAAGGGGGACTGACGATGTAACTGCAAGACTGTGCCCTACCTTGCAAATGGTACAATGCTGCCTAAAGGCTTGTCGGGTTTGTGTTGAAAGAAAGTTTCCCATCTCAATTGCAACGCGGGACCAGCGGATGCCAGCTGTTCTGCTGTTGGGCGCACTTTCATCATGGCTGCAATTCCACTAATGAAAATAATCAGTAATCCATACAAATACAATAAAGATGGTAGAGGACTTGTCGGCAATCTTCCCTGTTCCATTTTCCTCCCATTTCTTAAGCCACACTGACAATCGTGTGGGAAATGCAAACAGCATCGGGTGACTGGAATGCACGAATCACTCACTGGTATTTGCTTCTGGGTCTCTCCACACGTCGTCCATGGTGTCTGTCTCGTTTGATGCGTAGAATGGCGAACAATTACTTAAATGGTCTGCAGAGAAAAGCTTCGGCCTTCCTGAAACCAGAACAGTGTGCTGTACATGCCTTGATAATTGTCACCTACACCAGGCAAGTCAACCAGCACACGAATATTGTACTTTTCGAGGACGGAATGGGCTCCAATGCCTGATCTCTCCAAAATGGCTGGCGAGCCAAAGGCCCCAGCAGAAATAACAACCAACCTGCTGGCATTCACGGCAGAAACCGCGCCACTGCCTTCCGCCACATATTCGATACCAACTGCACGTCCATTCCTATGTCATCATGAGTTGATTGACACATGATGCTTTCATGCATAATGTACTCGATAATGACGCGTTTGACACGTTTCCCAACCACGATCTTTAAATTCGGGTTTTCCAAATGCGGGTACAGGTATCTGGAAGCAGCGTCGGAGCGCTTCCCGGTTGCATCGATATATCTTTGGTTAGGAAATTAGTCGATGGATATCTTTATTTACCTTCGTAGGACGCTTACTTGTAAGCTGGCTGGTGGAAAGAAAACAGGTAAGCCCGCCTGTCGACAACACAGAACTACATTCGGAATACTGACGCTATAGGCGTTTGCGGTCTTGAAATCGTTGATATCGTCGACCCGTGGACGTGTAGGATCATATACACTGCACATTTCCAAGAATTGCTTTGTTAGTCCAAAGTTAGCTCCACCAGTAGATATTTGTATTGGCCCGGAGTAACCATGGGTTGAACTGTCTGACATGTGTGGAAACGCTTCAAGCTATGGCTGATTAGAATCATCTTGGGAATCGTGAGGACTTGGTGCGTTTACTTTTTTAGTCAGAGGGAGAAGTTGAGCGAAACTCCATCCTTCGTTACCCAGTGCACTCCAATCGTCGTAATCCGATGCGGCACCGCGCATGTATAGCATAACTACATCCGAGACCAAAGCAACGTGAATTGACGAACGAACATGATAAGCACAGATATAGGTGGTTCGCTGGTTACAACTTACAATTGACAGTGGAGCCGCCGCCCACGCTCCGGCCGCAGGGAACGACAGCAGCCCGTCCGTTGAGGTGTGTAGTTGGTTTGGCAACATTGAAGGATAAGGTGGTGCTGTTCGGTGCGAGATGCTCGATGAATCTGCACGGCTGGACATGAGAAGGAATGTCACGGGTGTGCTGGCCACTTTCGACAATGAGAATCCTAAGGGAGGGGTCGGCGGCAAGTAATCTTCCAGCAATGACACACGCAGCAGTTCCACCTGCCAATGTTGGGTGAGCAAAGCGAGTACACACGATGGACAGTAGGAAGAGACTCGCCTCCAGCAAAGACGATGTCAAACTCTGTGGACATGGTGTTGACAAAACGAAAAAAAAAAGGGCGAAAGAGTGATGGACTGGGGTGCAGTGAGGCACGAGCGGAGCCACAGTGCGATGTCTTCGCTCGTCCTCGCCTGTTTCAGCGCACCTCCATTCCCATTCCGGCGCCTCGCAGCTCAAGCGCTCCGCGCTCTTGCCCATCCACTCTCTCGTCTACTATCCTCTCCCTCTCGGCCTCGCGTACAGAGCGATGTCCGAAGACGCACAACTAGGAGCGACTCTACAGTAGTAGGGCGCGGCATGAGGCGACGGTGTTCCGCATACCAATGCGGATGGCACACACTTGTCATCGATTGTCATAGTATGATAGCAGTACATCCCATCGTGATACCAGCTGAATAGATTCAGTACACGCATACATCCACCCAATAGTCGACATTTCCGTTCTCCACGCATCGCCTGTATCCTGTGAATCAGCTCAGGGTTCGAAGTGTACACTTGACTGTTCTTGGAGAACTCATGTTTCCTGTGCGAGCGAGGCGGATGAGCAGCAGTGTCGCAAGGAACTCGAACGTTGGCACCATGTGGCACGAAATGCTCTGTACTCAGATCGATGATGCATTTGGGTTCATGGGAGACGAATGGCGAGTGACGATCCAAAAGACTGCCCTTATGTGCTACAACATAAGAATAGAACAAGGCCATGGCAGTGGTGTGTCACACGGTGTACAGAACAGGAGGTCATTTCATTTGGCCTTACTACCACAGCACTCCACCATCCTTACAGATCTAGGGTACATGATCAATCATGCAATGTTCCAAAGGAATGGAAGGGCCGGTCGGAAGCACGAAGTCGCTATGGCTAGAATGATGAAGAAGGCTCCAACGATCCACTGTGCTGTGGAAGCGCGGTTGTAAAAACGACAACCTGTTACCTTGAAGCATGCCATCGTTGCGTTCCTCAATAACTCACCTTCCCGATCCAAAGTAGCCATGGCTGGCAATTCAGACACAGGAGAGCAACGGTCACGACTTGAATTAAGAACGTCACAGTCTCATGCACCAACTGTGGGTTTTTCAGACTTGGCTGCTCATTTGCCGACTGACCTACAATACACAGGAACCCGGTGCTTCTGACGCTGACCCCCAATGTACGGGGCATGAGTTTCAGAGCAAGGAAGAAACCTCTGTACATGCTATTATTGCAAGTACGGAATGCCTATCTTCACATGGTTGCGAACATTGCTGAACGAGACCCAGGTATTCGAGCGACAGGTGTCGCCCTTGGCCTTCGACGACTCCCCGCCGGCTTCTACACCGTGGCGCATCACAGCGGCCTTGAATGGAGAACCGAAAACAAGCGTTCATCAGCGAGTGACGATGTCGTCGAATGGAGTGGGCCGATCCCACTGTGAGTTCCCCCTCCGTTAACCTGGAATAGTGCTTATAGTGTTCCTAGACCGTCAGATCTATCAGCCACTGTTTGTCTAGAGGTCTATGCATCGTTCGAATTTCAACCCATGTTGGGTGCTGGTGAACAGCTGCGAAAGTTGACAATCACCGTGAAAGAACTATTGGATCGCGGTGAAAAACACATTCGTGAGTGGGAGAGCATTTTGCACAACGTCCAGGTACTCACACCTTGGCAGCGTTGATTTTTTCCCCAAAGGGTGGCAACACTGTATCCCCGTGTTCATCTATTGTCGTAACTGTCGAACGGCGGAATGACGAGAACAGCGATTCGTTGGCGTCGGGGGTGCTCGGTCCTCTTTGTGTAAGCAGGCACATTGTGCCAACATGCTCCCCATTGATCGTTTTATGTCTATAGTCAACCACAAATACTCCAAACGCGCTAGAAGACGCAACGAACCACGGTCACAGCGCTCTCTCACGTTACCGGAAGCACGGGAGAAAGCAAGACCTGGAGTGTTCTATTGCAGAGTTCGAGCGGGCACTCAATACCTGTCCACCGAACGATCCTTGTCGTGCGGCCGCTCAGTCGAACCTCGCGATGGCCAAGTTTATCCTCTACCGGGTCGACGACACAAATACTTCGTTCGAGATCCCACTTGGCTTGTACCGAAATGCACTTGTCGCACGTCCTGTCGGTCACGCTGACCGGGCATCCACGTTGATTCAATTGGCTGTGGTGTATTTGGCACGATTCGAGAAGCAGAGGGACGATGTCGATGGGGTTCAAGCGGAGGCATCACTGCATGAAGCAATGGAGCTCAGCTCCACCGACAGCCACGAAAAGCGAGTTGTGTCTGTCATGCTGGAATCATATGCCAGGCATAGAGTTGGCCCGGGAAGTGGGGAATCGTCAGTGGACTCGGATTCAAGCTCACGGTTGACAGACGAGGACCCTCAGATCTCGGGTGTCGCGCTATTGAAGCGGTTCAAACGATACGGTAATCTAGCGGATCTCCAACGAGCAATCACACTTTTACAAAATTTAGTCAGATCTATTTCGATTTGGGATGATGGGTACCGCGTAGGACTAGGGAATCTCGGTATGGCGTTATGGTGGCGATTCGAGCATGTGGGGGAGCTGAGGGATCTCGAGGACGGGATTTCTACGCTCAGGGATGCTAATGACCTCACGCCTGATGGTCACCCTCACAAGTCGAGTTATCTGAACAATCTCGGGAGCTCCTTCATCACTCGTTTCGAGCGCCTCGGGGAGCTCAGGGATCTCGAGGATGCTATTTCGACACACAGGGATGCTGTTCGCCTCACCCCTGATGGACATCCTGATAAGCCGAGTCGCCTGACCAACCTCGGGAACTCCTTCATCACTCGTTTCTTGCGCCTCGGGGAGCTGAGGGATCTCGAGGATGGCATTTCGACACACAGGGATGCCGTTCACCTCACCCCTGATGGTCACCCTGACAAACCGACTCATCTGAACAACCTCGGTCTCTCCTTCATCACTCGTTTTGAGCGCCTCGGGGAGCTGAGGGATCTCGAGGATGGCATTTCGACACACAGGGATGCTGTTCACCTCACCCCTGATGATCACCCTGGCAAGCCGAGTTTTCTGAACAACCTTGGGAACTCCTTCATCACTCGTTTCGAGCGCCTCGGGGAACTGAGGGATCTCGAGGGTGGCATTTCGACACTCAGGGATGCTGTTCACCTCACCCCTGATGGTCACCCTGACAAGCCGGGTTGTCTGAACAACCTCGGTCTCTCCTTCATCACTCGCTTCGGGCGCCTCGGGGAGCCCAGGGATCTCGAGGATGGCATTTCGACATACAGGGATGCTGTTCACCTCACCCCTGATGCTCACCCTGACAAGCCGGGTTGTCTGAACAACCTCGGGGACTCCTTCATCACTCGTTTCTTGCGCCTCGGGGAGCTCAGGGATCTCGAGGATGGCATTTCGACACACAGGGATGCTGTTCACTTCACCCTTGATGGTCACCCCGACAAGCCAAGTCGTCTGAACAACCTCGGTCTCTCCTTCATCACTCGTTTCGAGCGCCTCGGGGAGCTCAGGGATCTCGAGGATGGTATTTCGACACTCAGGGATGCCGTTCACCTCACCCCTGATGGTCACCCTGACAAACCGAGTCGTCTGAACAACCTCGGTCTCTCCTTCATCACTCGTTTCAAGCGCCTCGGGGAGCTGAGGGATCTCGAGGATGGCATTTCGACACTCAGGGATGCTGTCCACCTCACCCCTGATGGTCACCCCGACAAGCCGAGTCGTCTGAACCACCTCGGGAACTCCTTCAGAGCTCGTTTTGAGCGCCTCGGGGAGCTGAGGGATCTCGAGGACGCAATTTCCCTGTATTCTCATGGTTCATCTCTTCCCATAGGCCCCATCAGTCATCGATTTCGTGCATCACGCAATTGGATATCATGTGCGCGACTTACGCACCATCCCTCTCTCCTCCGTGCACATTCCATTACCATTCATCTCCTTCCCCAACTTGCATGGATTGGCCTTTCCCTCACACACCGTTACGCGGAACTCAAGCGAGGTGCTCATGTGGTCCGCGAGGCTGCAGCCGCAGCTCTGGACTCGGGATTTCCAGAACTTGCTGTCGAGTGGCTCGAGCAAGGACGTTCCATCGTTTGGGGGGAACTCCTTCAGCTTCGTGGCTCTTATGAGCGCTTGTCGTCTCCCCATCCAGACCATGCCCGTCGACTTCGGGAACTGTCTGCCGCATTAGATAATGCTGGTGCCACTCGCGAAAAATATTTGTCCACCTTCTCGGAATCAACTGATGATGCAATGCATCGTGGGACACAAACGTTGCAGCAAGTCGTTGATACGCACCGCACACTCGCCATTGAACGAGATAAACTACTTCAGGAGATTCGACACCTTCCTGGATTCAACCGGTTCCTCCTCCCCAAAGATTTCTCTCAGCTCCGTGCGTCAGCACACTCCGGACCAGTCGTTATCCTCAATGCTGCAGAACGCCGATGTGATGCATTAATCGTTCTTCCCGACGTGGATCATGTCATTCACGTCCCACTTCCTCATTTCACTTTCAAGCGAGTCGCTGATCATCAAATTCGGCTCAACACCTTCCTTCGTCAAGCCCACCCTATACGCTCTGACGAAAGGGATGGGATACCTGCACCATGGGACCACGGTAGCTGGGAAACCTTCTTAGCACCCTTGTGGAACGGCATCGTCAAACCAATCCTAGATTCATTGGCTTTCTCAGTGCGTGATCTCCCGTTACCTCGATTCAGAGCTGGTTCACTCATTGTGGTGTCCATACAGTCTCCTGGTGACATATCGCGCATTTTTTGGTGTCCGACCGGTCCTTTCGTATTTCTGCCTATCCATGCAGCCGGTTTCTATGATTCCCAGTATTCATTACCTGGCCACAAAGTGTTCGACTTTGTCGTCTCCTCATACGTCCCTACTCTTAGCATTCTCGCGCGGTCATCTAACGTCCCCGCGGTACCTACCGAGGATCTCCGCCTGCTTGCTGTTCGTCAGCCACCCTCAGATGGCCTCGGCCAACTGCCTGGTGTAGCCCCCGAGATAGCACATATCCGGCAAGTGGTCAGTGATTCACCTTTAGCCCACACCACGATCCTGGAGTCCTCTCTGGGAACAGTCGAAGAAGTACTCGGTCTGATGAAGGAGGCAAATTGGGTCCATTTCGCATGCCACGGAATCCAAGACGGCGTGGACAGCGGACTTTGTCTTGCTGATAGACGCCGCTTGAAACTGCGTGACATGCTCTCGTTGTCACGACCTCATGGCGGGCTCGCCTTTCTCTCTGCGTGTCAGACAGCAACGGGTGACGAGGATCTGACTGACGAGGCGGTGCATATTGCAGCTGGAATGTTATTTGCTGGTTATCGAGGAGTTGTTGGTACGATGTGGTCGATCAGCGACAAGATTGCACCTGTGGTTGCAAGGGACGTATACGGGCACTTGTTTTGGAACGGTACAAGGCCAGATTATCGGGAGGCAGCACGGGCGTTGCACGAAGCTATCGGGGATCTTCGGGATAGTGGGACAGTGTCGTTCAACGAGTGGGTTCCGTTCATCCATGTGGGTCTTTGAATATTCGGGCTTTTCATCGTATCATCGTATTTCGAAAATGTAGTTTACACAGTAATTATCGGATAGTGTCAATACTTGCTCAATATCAATGTTGATCGTGAACTTTGCGTGACGTGGGTTGTCACCGGTCACCTGTCGACTGTCCTGCACGCAGGTGCACCGTGACTGGACTTCCTCTATACATGCGAAACTGGTACTGGCTGCTTGATGAGTCGATGCTCGTGGCAGGCGAGCGCTTGATTGATAGAGGCGTTCAACTCGTTTCATTCGCCACCGATCACTACTCTCCTAGTTGCCAGAGTCGGAGCCTATACCTCGCCTGTCTATCTGGGATCGTCCTCCGTGAATCCGAGACCCGGGAACGCGTTCAAGCTCGTCACAAGTTGAACCGTGCACCGTGCACTAGGCTCAGGCTGATTCCTTCTCCCAAAACGGAATTCCGGCCCGGGTTTCTCTCTTCGCTAAATTTTCTTTAGCAGTACATCCATCACTACTAATACCATGTCTCTCCCTGTCGCATTTCTCTAACACACACTCGTCCCATTCGCGACCCTGAAAAGCTCTGTGAAGTCCTCAACGGCGTCCCTCGTGTGCTCGGCAACGACACTTTGTGTAGGCCTTCAGCAATTTCCTACCCCCGAGTGCCTGCCAGTGGGCGTAAAACGAGGGTATACTAATCTTGGCTACTGAAGTTGCAGAGGTCACCACAGCCTGGTTCAATAGGCGCTGTCGCATCCTTTGACATCACTGCGATCCTCGGTCAGTTTCTTGGTGATGGGTTTGGGCAGGGCACGTTGGCATTGAATTAGGACTTACATCCATCCGGGCCAGAGACACGATCAGGAACCTTCTGGACCATCGCCTTGCGCCTACCGGTCACGTCAATCTACGTTTCTGCAAAGAGCCATTGCTCGCTTCGCAACTTTTGAAGCCTTTCTCCCATCTAGTCTTAGTCGAGGCTCTCCTTTGAGTTCGGGCCAAGGTTGGGAACGGCATAGCCGGTTCAAGATGGAAGGCGTCTAAACCTGCTTACAATCCCTCAACAATTACCCCGAGCAGGTACAGCGAGTCCATCTTATCGAGCTGATCCAGAATATAGATCGGCCTTTTCCTTCGACATGCCGTCGAACTCGGCACTTGGAAAGAGGGAGGACGCAGAGAGGTCGATCTTACTGATGGTGATCTGACCGTGCTCGTGATCGGCGCTGGCCACTCTTGCCTTGACGTTACTGCGAGACTGAAATACCTCGGTGTTCCACACCTCGTCATCAAGAAGAAAGCTCGGGTCGGTGATAACGTGAGTTGCCGCCGTGATCCGACGCACTACGACTCAGAGACCCACGCAATGTTAGTGGAGGGACCACTACAATGCGTTATGCTTGCACAAGACTCTAGTCTGGCGCGTTCAAACACCGTACTTACCGTAAGTCTCGATCGTGCATTTATGGTCTCTTTACCACGGTTTGTTTAAATTCCCACCAACCTGGCCTGTCTACAGTCCGGCTCGAAAGGTACAACCCAGCAAACTCAATATTATGAATCACTGATGCCGATTGGGTTAGTTTACTGACTAGCTGGAGGGTTACACCGACCATCTCGAGCTCAACGTGTGGACTGCGGGGTTCAAGACAAATCTCCGGCCGGCCTCGTCCACCTTCTGCTCACGAGAGCAGGAGGGTACTATGTTGGCAAGTCTCTTGAAGATGATGGGTGCAACGTTCTTACCCTCCTTGGCGATAGATACTGGCACGACCAGACAGTCATCACTGGTGACATTAAACTCGAGAGTAGGAGCGCGATCGAGCGTTTCACGGAGAAAGGGCTCAAGTTCGTGGATGGGACGGAGCTCGAAGCAGACGTTGTGGTCTTCTGGTAAGTGCACACACTTCCACCTGGCGGTCCCAATACCAATCTGAGGCGTATCTTGTGCTTATTGAAGATATGGGGATGCACACGACAGCATGTGCAACCTCTGTGGGCCCTGAGTCCCCAACAGGTGAACAAGGTGTAGGGCCTCACGGAGGAAGGGGACTTGAATAGCATTTTCAAGGACTGTGGGCATGAAGGTTTTTGGTTCGCCGTCGGTACGTCGTCGCACACCTGTCTCGCATGGAGCTTCACTTTTTCTTGTTGAAAGATGACTTTGCACAGTCGCCATCTTGTGCTCCGTAAGTGACTGCGTGCGTGACGAGATCTCTCGTGGCTGACAGAGGTTACAGAAATCATAGCGATTGAAGCCGGCAGCACGTGGAGTATACATCCACCCAATGGTCGACATTTCTGTTCTCCACGCATCGCCTGTATCCTGTGAATCAGCTCAGGGTTCGAGTTGCCCTGGACGAAGGCGGTTCTTGGAGAACTCATGTTTCCTGTGCGAGCGAGGCGGATGAGTAGCAGGGTTACGGTGCGGCATTGCCCGTATCGCACGGACCTTGCTGGTACCATATGGCACGAAATGATCTGTACTCAGATCGATGATGCATGCATCTCTCATGGGAGACAAATGGCGAGTGTCGATCAAGACTGTCCCTTTGCTGTAGCGTGTACATATTACCTTGCTTGCAAGGTCTCTCCGGGACCTGTTCTCTGCGTCGCGGGAACCGTCGAAGTTATCAATCGATGATCGTTGTCGTTGTTGTCGTACAAGATACTTCTTGGTCCCACATATGTGCGTTCAGTGCGACCACAAGGCGCTGTCCTCTGCCAGGTTACCGGGTACTCGTGGTCGTCGTTAGTTTGCTTGTAATGTCTTCAGCTATCAAATCGCAGCAGACTAATTACGTCGTACGTCTTGCCCTTTTCGCAAGCAAGGTCAGCGCCGACTGTCAGTCGGCCCTTCCCAAGTATGAGAATGGAACGAGGCCATGGCAGTGCAAGCCGAGCGTGATGTTTTGGATGTCATTTCATTTACTACCACAGCACTCCACTCGGAAGCATGTCACCTGCAAGGCATGCACAGGTAGCTATCGCTAGGACTATGGTGCTGTGGAAGCGAGGTTGGACTTAAAAACCACAACCTTGAAGCATGCCATCGTTGCATTCCTCAATAGCTCACCTTCCGAATCCAAAGTAGCATTGACAATGGCTGGCAATTCCGACGCAGGAAAGCAACGATCACGACTTGAATCAAGAACATCACAGTCTCGTGCACCAACTGTGGGTTTTTCAGACTTGGCTGCTCATTTGCCGACTGACCTACAATACACAGGAACCCGGTGCTTCTGACGCTGACCCCCAATGTACGGGGCATGAGTTTCGAGGCAAGGAAGAAACCTCTGTACATGCTATTATTGCAAGTACGGAATGCCTATCTTCACATGGTTGCGAACATGGCTGAATGAGACCCAGGTATTCGAGCGACAGGTGTCGCCCTTGGCCTTCGACGACTCCCCGCCGGCTTATACACCGTGGTGCATCACAGCGGCCTTGAATGGAGAACCGAAAACAAGCGTTCATCAGCGAGTGACGATGTCGTCGAATGGAGTGGGCCGATCCCGCTGTGAGTTCCTCTACCATTAACCTGGATTAGTGCTTATAGCGTTCCTAGGCCGTCAGATTTATCAGCGACCGTTTGTCTAGAGGTCTATGCATCGTTCGAATTTCAGCCCATGTTGGGTGCTGGTGAACAGCTGCGAAAGTTGACAATCACCGTGAAACAACTATTGGATCGCGGTGAGAAGCACATCCGTGAGTGGGACAGCACCTTGCACAATGTCCATGTACTCACACCTTGGCAGCGTTGATTTTTTTCCCAAAGGATGGCAACACTGTATCCCCGTGTTCATCTATTGTCGTAACTGTCGAACGGCGGACTGATGAGAGCAGCGATTTGTTGGCGTCGGGGGTGCTCGGTCTTCTTTGTGTAAGCAGGCACGTTGTGTTAACATGCTCCCCATTGATCATTTTATATCTATAGTCAACCATAAATACCCCAAACACGCTAGAAGACGCAACGAACCACGGTCACAGCGCTCTCTCGTGTTACCGGAAGCACGGGAGAAAGCAAGACCTGGAGTATTCTATTGCAGAGTTCGAGCGGGCACTTAACGCTTGTCCACCGAACAATCCTCGTCGTGCGGCCGCTCAGTCGAACCTCGCAATGGCCAAGTTCATCCTCTGTCGGGTCGACGACACAAATACTCCCTTCGAGATCCTACTTAGCTTGTATCGCAATGCACTTGTCGCACGTCCTGTCGGTCACGCTGACCGGGCATCCACGTTGATTCAATTGGCTGCGGTGTATTTGGCACGATTCGAGAAGCAGAGGGACGATGTCGATGGAGTACAAGCGGAGGGATCGCTGCATGAAGCAATGGAGCTCAGCCCCACTGACAGCTACGAAAGGCGAGCTGTGTCTGTCATGCTGGAATCATATGCCGGGCATAGAGTTGGCCCTGGAAGTGGGCAATCGTCAGCGGACTCGGATTCGAGCTCACGGTTAACAGACGAGGACCCTCGGATCTCGGGTGTCGCGCTATTGGAGCGGTTCAAACGATACGGTAATCTAGCGGACCTCCAACGAGCAATCAGACTTTTACAAAATTTGGTCAGATCTGTTTCGATCTGGGATGATGGGTACCGCGTAGGACTAGGGAATCTCGGCGCGGCGTTATGGTGGCGATTCAAGCACGTTGGGGAGCTGAGGGATCTCGAGAACGGGATTTCTACGCTCAGGGATGCCAATGACCTCACCCCTAATGATCACCCTGACAAGCCGAGTCGTCTGAACAACCTCGGTCTCTCCTTCATCACTCGTTTCGAGCACCTCGGGGAGCTGAGGGATCTCGAGGATGCCATTTCGACACACAGGGATGCCGTTCGCCTCACCCCTGATGGTCACCCTGACAAGCCGAGTTGTCTGAACAGTCTCGGGAACTCCTTCATCACTCGTTTCGAGCGTCTTGGGGGGCTGAGGGATCTCGAGGATGGCATTTCGACACACAGGGATGCTGTTCACCTCACCCCTGATGGTCACCCTCACAAGCCGGGTTATCTGAACAACCTCGGTCTCTCCTTCATCGCTCGTTTCAAGCGCCTCGGGGAGCTGAGGGATCTCGAGGATGCCATTTCGACACTCAGGGATGCTGTTCACCTCACCCCTGATGGTCACCCTGACAAGCCGAGTCGTCTGAACAACCTCGGGAGCTCCTTCAGAGCTCGTTTCGAGCGCCTCGGGGAGCTGAGGGATCTCGAGGATGGCATTTCGACACTCAGGGATGCCGTTCACCTCACCCCTGATGGTCACCCTGGCAAGCCGAGTCGTCTGAACAACCTTGGGGACTCCTTCATCATTCGTTTCCAGCGCCTCGGGGAGCTGAAGGATCTCGAGGATGGCATTTCGACACTCAGGGATGCTGCTCACCATATCCCTGATGGTCACCCTGACAAGCCGAAGCCTCTGAACAACCTCGGTCTCTCCTTCATCACTCGTTTCAAGCGCCTCGGGGAGCTGAAGGATCTGGAGGATGGCATTTCGACACACAGGGATGCCGTTCACCTCACCCCTGATGGTCACCCTCGCAAGCCGGGTTATCTGAGCAACATCGGGAACTCCTTCATGATTCGTTTCGAGTGCCTCGGGGAGTTGAGGGATCTCGAGAATGCCATTTTGACACACAGGGATGCCGCTCACCTCACCCCTGATGGTCACCCTGACAAGCCGAGTCGTCTGAACAACCTTGGGAGCTCCTTCATCACTCGTTTCGAGCGCCTCGGGGAGCTGAGGGATCTCGAGGATGCCATTTGGACACTCAGGGATGCCGTTCACCTTACCCCTGATGGTCACCCTGACAAGCCGAGTCGTCTGAACAACCTCGGTCTCTCCTTCGAAGCTCGTTTCGAGCGCCTCGGGGAGCTGAGGGATCTCGAGGATGGCATTTCGACACTCAGGGATGCCGTTCACCTTATCCCTGATGGTCACCCTGACAAGCTGAAGCCTCTGAACAACCTCGGTCTCTCCTTCATCACTCGTTTCAAGCGCCTCGGGGAGCTGCAGGATCTCGAGGATGCCATTTCGACACTCAGGGATGCTGCTCACCTCACCCCTGATGGTCACCCTGACAAGCCAGGTTGTCTGAACAGCCTCGGTCTCTCCCTCAGAGCTCGTTTCGAGCGCCTCGGGGAGCTGAGGGATCTCGAGGATGGCATTTCGACACTCAGGGATGCTGTTCACCTCACCCCTGAAGGTCACCCTGACAAGTCGAGTCATCTGGGCAACCTCGGGAACTCCTTCAGAGCTCGTTTCTTGCGCCTCGGGGAGCTGAGGGATCTCGAGGACGCAATTTCCCTGTATTCCCATGCTGCATCTCTTCCCTTAGGCCCCATCAGTCATCGATTTCGTGCATCACAGAATTGGATATTATTTGCGCGACTCACGCACCATCCCTCTCTCCTCCGTGCACATTCTATTGCCATTCATCTCCTTCCCCAACTTGCATGGATTGGCCTTTCCCTCACACACCGTTACGCAGAACTCAAGCGAGGTGCCCATGTGGTCCGCGAGGCTGCAGCCGCAGCTCTGGACTCGGGATTTCCAGAACTTGCTGTCGAGTGGCTCGAGCAAGGACGTTCCATCGTTTGGGGGGAACTCCTTCAACTTCGTGGATCTTATGAGCTGTTGTCGTCTGCCCATCCAGATCATGCCCGTCGACTTCGGGAACTGTCTGCCGCGTTAGATAATGCTGGCGCCACTCGCGAACAATATCTGTCCACCTTCTCGGAATCGACTGATGATGCAATGCATCGTGGGACACAAACGTTGCAGCAAGTCGCCGATACGCACCGCACACTCGCCATCGAACGAGATAAACTACTTCAGGAGATTCGACACCTTCCTGGATTCAACCGCTTCCTCCTCCCGAAAGATTTCTCTCAGCTCCGTGCGTCAGCACACTCCGGACCGGTCGTTATCCTCAATGCTGCAGAACGTCGATGTGACGCATTGATCATTCTTGCCGACGTGGATCATGTCATTCACGTCCCACTTCCTCATTTCACTTTCAAGCGAGTCGCTGATCATCAGATTCTGCTCAAGACTTTCCTTCGTCAAGCCCACCCCATATGCTCTGACGAAAGGGATGGGATACCTGCACCATGGGACCACGGTAGCTGGGAAACCTTCTTAGCGCCCTTGTGGAACGGCATCGCCAAGCCAGTCCTAGATTCATTGGCTATCTCAGTGCGTGATCTCCCGTTACCTCGAGACAGAGCTGGTTCGCTCATTGTGGTGTCTATAGTCCCCTGGTGACATGTCGCGCATTTTTTGGTGTCCGACCGGTCCTTTCGTATTTCTGCCTATCCATGCAGCCGGTTTCTATGATTCCCAGTATTCATTACCTGGCCACAAAGTGTTCGACTTTGTCGTCTCCTCATACGTCCCTACTCTTAGCATTCTCGCGCGGTCACCTAACGTTCACGCGATACCCAACGATGATCTCCGCCTGCTCGCTGTTCGTCAGCCACCCTCAGATGGCCTCGGCCAGCTGCCAGGTGTAGCCCCCGAGATAGCATATATCAAGCAAGTGATCAGTGACTCACCTTTAGCTCACACCACGATCCTGGAGTCCTCTCTGGGAACAGTCGAAGAAGTACTCGGTCTGATGAAAGAAGCAAATTGGGTCCATTTCGCATGCCACGGAATTCAAGACGGCGTGGACAGTGGACTTTGTCTTGCTGATAGACGCCGCTTGAAACTGCGTGACATGCTCTCGTTGTCACGACCTCATGGCGGGCTCGCCTTTCTCTCTGCATGTCAGACAGCGACGGGTGATGAGGATCTCACTGACGAGGCGGTGCATATTGCAGCTGGAATGTTATTTGCTGGTTATCGAGGAGTTGTTGGTACGATGTGGTCGATCAGCGACAGGATTGCACCTGTGGTCGCAAGGGACGTATACGGGCACTTGTTTCGGAACGGTACAAGGCCGGATTATCGAGAGGCAGCACGGGCGTTGCACGAAGCTATCGGGGATCTTCGGGATAGTGGGACAGTGTCGTTCAACGAGTGGGTTCCGTTCATCCATGTGGGTCTTTGAATATTCGGGCTTTTCATCTCATCATCGTATTTCGAAAATGTAGTTTACACAGTAATTATCGGATAGTGTCAATACTTGCTCAATATCAATGTCGATCGTGAACTTTGCGTGACGTGGGTTGTCACCGGTCACCTGTCGACTGTCCTGCAGGCCCAGGTGCACCATCAACAATTTTGCATAACATGTATATACGAATATATGCCAACATCATCTCCCTATAAGATGGATAGTACCATATCACAAAACGTGGTTTCCGATCGCCCAAGCTGCGCTGGATCAGTTCCGCTCGATATTAGATTTAGCGATACGTATGTCCTTACACGCATGGATCACATAGACCATGGGCCCTATCGAGGATCGTGACGTCCTGTGGGCAAACCTGACCCCGCAGCGATTACAACCTTTCGTCCGTAGAGTGAAAGAAAGTAAATTTTTCTTTAAAACAAGGAAAGGTACCGAAATCCGCCCCGGCGAAGTCGCGATCAAATGTTGGGCATCGCCGTAAACCTGTCCCCTTAGTACAGGTCCAGGAATTCCGTTCCCTGAAAGTTCATGGTGGATATTGCTTCTCATGATCTGGGTTCCTTATCTGGCAGCCGCTGGCGGGATCAGGCGATGGAGGGCGCTGCACGGCCCGCATCAAGACTCGTTCATTGAACAAATCCATATCCCACGCAAATGTCCGTATGGAGATTTCCGAACTTGATACGATCCAAATGGTTGGGCTACCGAGTAGACTGATGACCATGACTGCCCAGCCAATATATATATACATGTCCCACGATTTCGTGTCAGTCACCTTTATTTCACCTTCATCGTTCGCGCACATTACGGATGTCCTCAGCGTTTGACATCATCTTTGCTGGAGGCGAGTTTGTTTGCGTTCTTGTGGCGTGTGCTCTGCTCACCAAATTCCAGGCG
>JBBPJO010000267.1:0-17298 GCA_038088815.1 Boletus nobilissimus | reverse complement strand
ACATTCGCGTCCCGTCAGACGGTCAAATTGCGGAAGTAGAGGATGAGGGAGTCACAGATATCGCCGCAGTCCTGGTCGCGGGAAAAGAAAAGGCTGTAATTGAAGCTGGGACAAAGAAGAAAGCGACCGCAAAGGCAACCGCTGCGGAACAAGCACGCGCAAGAGAAATAGAGGCTCTTGACCTCATCACACTGCAGTTCCGCGGTTCCTCGATAACGTTAGGGAAGGAGCGACATCGATTCTGCGAACCACTTTTCGATCCCTCCCTTCTTTATCCGTTGCCTCATGAGGACAATCCGCTCTCGTTACAAGATACAGTTGGATTTTCAGTTAGCAAGACTGACGTTGATCAGCGACAGTATATTTGGCAAGGATTGTTTGTCACTGGAGACCTGGCGAGCCGCGTCAAGGGTGCGTTCTCAGTTTTTTCCTCTCACCCGTCCTGAATTCCCGTCAAATAGGAATTGGTACTGCGCTGCAGTCGCGGTTGTCGTCTTTCATTCTCGGTAATCCAGATCAGCATAACGAGGTCCAACCAAGGTCAATTCGTGTTGTCAATGTTCCTGAATATTTTGCCGAGTACCGAGAGAAAGGAGACGGTCTTGCAGCATTCTTGGGAACCAGCATCGTCGCCAAGGTCCAAGCGAAGTTGCTACTTTTCTATGCATTATTGACGACCATCGAATCAGATTTCTTTCAACGACGTTCAAGGAAAGAATTTTGTTTCAAAATCGGATTACGACGAGAAAGGTCCGCGCGCTATCATAGAAATGTCATCTGCATTGCTGTAATCCAGAGAGGCCACTCTACAGGGGCTAATTTACCTAATGCGGAGTGTAAAATGCGTGGAAATACTGTACAGTTGTTCACCGGCAACTCGCGGCATCGACGATAAGCCATCCTCAAGACACACATTACTTCACAACCACAAGTCATACCCCATGGCGCCTACCAAAAAGTCCAAAGCTGCCAAGTCGACCGAGTCCATCGCATCCCGCCTCGCTCTTGTCGTGAAGTCGGGAAAGTACACTTTGGGGTACAAGTCAGCGTTGAAGCAGATGCGCAGTGGCAAGGGTGAGTATCATTGTTTATAAACTCACGGGGACTGGAGCGTGAGGCTGAGAAGGTCCCTTGGACTGACGACCGTTTTCTTCGTTATTTTTCCGATGCCATATTCATAGCCAAGCTCGTCTTGATCGCCGGAAACTGTCCACCCCTGCGCAAATCGGAGATTGAGTACTACGCCATGTTGTCAAAGACGACCGTGCACCATTTCGCTGGCACCAACGTCGCCCTTGGCACTGCTGCCGGTAAACTGTTCCGCGTTGGGTAGGTCGTCCACACCGCATCGCTAGTACCAATTTGACAAGTGGCCAGTGTGATGACTGTCACCGACCAAGGTGACTCGGACTTGCTCACTTTCGCCGAGGGGAATGCCGCATAAAAAAGACGATACGGCTGGTGGGATACTTTATATTGCACAACTCTCCCAGTACTCTCGCGTACGCCGCTAGTGTCAATCACATGTACTAACATGCACTCCATGAGTTCATTATTGTAACTTGTGACCCTTGGTTCATCGGCGACAAAGACTTACGCGTCAGGGACCACGAAGTTCGTACAGTTGGACTCGGGAATCGACAAAACACAGTACTTCATACGTACGTAGCAAACCAGGTGGTATAAAGCCAGAACAATAGCAATGCGTGGTAGTATGACAAGACCGTATCAAAACTCGTGCGCATCAAGTTGTTTATGGGTATGTTCGTTCAGAAATGGCACCAAGAAAAAAGAAACTCCAAGTGCGCAAGTTTACTTTACATCCCCCCTTCTTTGTGCTCCGCGAGGGTTCCATCTGCGAGTAGTCTGTCAACCATGGGTTTGAATGTGGAATAGAGGATAGATTGCTCGGGCTCGTTGGACCGTATAGGGTGAATGGCCGGTTGGGGTCGGGACAGGAGCGGCTGCCTGTAGAACGGCAGTTTTTTCCGCACCTCGGTATCTACGACCTGGGGTGCGAGGATATCTTGTGGTTGGAGAGGGAGGTTGCCGAATGCGATAGGGTTTTCATCGCTCTCACTCTCTTGATCCTGTACGTTCAACCGACTCCACTTACGCGAAAGTGTTTGAGAGGCTTGACTAGGTTCTCGACGGACGGGTGGCATAGAGACGGAAGGCAGGAATGAGCTCACGCGGATCTCATGGCAGGGGAGTGGAGGCAACCGTTGTAAATGACGCGGGCGCGCAAGGCGGGCAAGGGGTGCGAAAGCGTTCACCGATACACGTATATCGAGGAGTTCGCGGTGCACGTGTTCGAAGTGACTTGGAAGTTGCTGTACACGGATGAATACCTCTTTGCAACCTTGATGTACGCTTAAGCAAAGTGACAGACAAACACAGTAACTCACATACCGCGTGCCGGGCATGGCAATGCAACTCTCGACAAGTGGCTGAGTTCCGTGTGTGTTTTCAGTGCAGCCAACGAGCTATGCAGTCGACCAGAGCACCGAGAATAGGAACAGTGATATATTCCTCCCTGTGGACCAAGGACTTGGCAGACGTAGTACAGCCTGGAATTACCACTCACCTGTTGCTTGACACGAGAGCAGTGTCGACGAAGGTGCTGTAATCCAAAGCATGCAGGTCAGTAATGAATGACAACATTGTGAGGTATAAATGGCACCTCCCCCAAGAGCTATTTAGTGATCCTGCAAATAGACCCAGCCACTTGATCAAATGCAAAGAAATGCTGCAGGAATTCTAGATAGCACTTGGAGAAGTCATATGTTTTAAAAAAAAACCACTGCAACAATACAATAAACAACAAGCTGTCAAGTTAATCACCTTTGCTAATGAATCCCAGCTATTGAGTGTAATAGTACATTCCTCCCACTCACATTGCATGGTCTGGATGACATTGTGTGCAAGATGGATAATTTCTTCCTTGGATAAGGTATCTTTTGACATATTAGAGGATGATGTTTAGAAAGGAAGATTGTTGAATCTTTACAAAACATATTTATCCATTTGCTAGTAAACAAAATACATACATGTAAATAAATCAAAATAAAGTATATTATCAATTGTAATAAGAGTAATTTTATGATTTGCTTGTGTTTAAATATATTTATTCCCACTATGGTAGTAGTGGGTCTTAGGGACTAGTTATGGTCCTTTTTTTCACAGAATTGCTGTAACACACAGCATAGCATGCTGTGATACTAAGATACTAGGCTCAAACGAGGATGGAGAAAAGAGCGAGGATGCGAGTGAAGTTTGTAGTCTGAGTGCCGAGCTTCGAGACAATGTGAAGCCTAGGTGGTCTCACCTATTCAGGTACGAACTAAGCACTCACTGAACTTGGTGGTTACTAGGAACAATGCTGGTATTGCATAGAACTAGCTTAGGGAAAATACAGGAGGGCAAGAGAGTGCCCTTATATATGGTAGGCCCCTTCTAAATAGAGTAATGGTGCGCAGCATCTCTAGTCAATACAAGTCACTAAAGTATGACTTGATGCGCAGCATAAGAGTCAGTACGAGTTGTGATGAGTCACGACATGTCAGAAATATAAAAGCTATGCCGCAGGTGGTGAAGTCTGAATAAGGCGACTGCGGCGGAACAGAAAGGAAGTCTAAAATAGGTATAGGTGGGGTGCTGTGTGCGACAGAAGCAGAGAGGGATCAAGAGACATATCTGGTATAATGGAGGACGACTCCATTATGAATACAACCACATATGGTGAAGGGAACAAGACTAGGAGTTGAGTGAATGAAAGAGCAAAGGAAAAAGTGTACCCCCTCAGTAAACCGTAACAATGCACACTTTTACATGTTTGTTTGTCTTACTTCCCTGTTGGGTGGTTGATGATCATGTCAATGCATGGTCAACTCATTTGTGGGCAGTTCAATCCCTCTGAGTCATCTCACCTATGGTGATGTCTCTTGCAAGAGCCTCAGATGGCAAAATGTTGTGGAATTTGGTTTACAGCCAATGTTTCAGTTGATGTTGAATACATTCACTGCAATGCTCAGGCTATTATGATCTATGTTCTGGTTCAGGTTGTATAGTACTGTCAGTTTTGACTCTCCTCATGATGAGGTGCCTATCAATGATTGCCTGTGCTCTTGAAGCTTGAAGGCCAACAGCACCAGCAATCAAGTCATGCTTACAAATGAATTAGTCACATATTGAGATTTGCCACAGATGTGGCCCTTGTGTGTTATATAAGACTGTGATAATTACTGTTTTGCCAGTGTGCCAGTTACCTCCTTTCTTAGTTACATACTTGCTGTGTTAGAGTCCTCATTTTTCCTGATCTTGTCTCCTTGTGAAGATCTGGAGGTCTGGAGGCAGAGGGTCTGTGGACAAAAGTCCAGAGATGGTAATGGAAACCCAGTTGGAGGTGAAGGGATTAGTCTTGGAGATAAGGAGTTGATCTTGGAGATGCTGGAGATAGTCTCTAGGCAGTCACAGTAACTGGTGAGAGTGCTGGAGATGTTGGAGATACCATGAAAATAGAGGGGGGTGAGGACATTGGCATAGGACTTATGTGTCAAGCCCTTGCCAAGCCCATGGGTCCTTGTATTTCAGGGGGGTCAGAGGTCCAAGGTAAGAGAGTGTGCTGTGATACTAAGAGACTAAGCTCAAGCAAGAACAAAGAAGGAGCAAGGGTACAAGTGAAGTTTGTAGTTTGAGTGCCAAGCTTCAAGACAATGTGAAGCCTAAGTGGTCTCACCTATCTAGGTACGAACTATGTGCTCACTAGACTCAGTGGTCACTAGAAATAACACTGGTATTGCATAGAACTAGCTTAGGGAAAAGTACAGCCAAGAGCAGTGACAGTACATATTTATATGGTAGGCCCCTAGTCTGTGCATAGAATTGAGAAAGGAAATAAGGAGCAGGAGCCCAAAGGGATTCCATCTCTGTCTAAGTATGACTTGAGTGCACAGCACTACAAAGTCAGTTCAAGTCATAAAGTGTTATGTGCAGTATGTGCAGTAACACATGTGCTGCAGCATGAAGTCTGAAGTAAGATGCTGCGGCAGAAGCGGGAAGAATGTCTAAATATGGATATAGGTGGGGCACTGTGTGAGCCAAAAGAGAGAAGAGGATCGAGAACATATCTGGTACATGTGGAGGACAACTCCAATACAAATACAATGTATAGTGAGTAGAGATGGACATGGGTAACCCCAGGGGTATCCCAGTGCTAACCCACACCCATACCCACTTATTACCTATACCCATGAACCCATGGGTCTCATATTTCATGGGTACTGCACATGGGTACATGGGTACTAACCTGTGGTGGGTCTACCCAGGGGTTTGTATACACTCATATGAAATGTAATGTATGTGGTTATGTGAAACAAGCAACACTAGTAATCTACTTGTCAATTGCATCCCATCCCTCAAGGAGCACTACATCATTGTCCCCATTTGCTTCATCCAAAATGACTACCTTTCTGATATCCATATCCTTGATGAGCCCAACAAGGCTCCATGATCCCAGGCAGAGCAACACATGAACACTTTGGCTTGATAAGTGATTACGCACATGGGAGAGAACATTGCAACCACAGCTGAATAGGCGCTCAATATCAATTGATGTGGCTACCATAATGTTTCAATAATGGAGCACCCACACATTGATTGCTTACCAGGGATACTCAGGTAATCAATGGCCATCCGTGAGAGACGAGGCATTGTAGTGTGATTCTAAATCCAACATTCTAGTGCATCTGTAACATTGTTGACATCCACTGCAAGGTAGGCATCAAGTTCATCATGTGAGACCTTTGGCTTTGGCTTGACAAGACATGGGAGGTTGTCAAACACGTTACCTGATCCTTGGTTGCTCTCTGGGATAGTCTCTGTGTTATCCTCAGCATTCGCAACACTTGGCAGAGAATAGGTTTGATATGAAATTTCATAGACATCTGTAACCAGTTGTTTTGCTGTCGCGATCCAATCCGCAGGCCATCCAGCATCCTTGAAATACTGGGGTTTGTGTTGGGGGTGCAACACTGGACAGGAATGATCAGCAATTGAAACCGAGCTTAGAAGTACTTACCCATTGCAATCTGATAGACATTGGATGAGTCCATGAGTGAATAGTAGTGATTCAATGTTTTCTTGGCCAGTCAGAGCATAGCATGGATGGTGGGGCTGAGTGATTTGCTATCCATTATCCCATTTGTGAACGTTTTGTCAATATAGTCCATTGCCAGAATGACCATGGTGAGGTTGGGTGTCGAGCATGAAAAAAACACTGTTGCATCCTTCAAGATCTGTGTGGCTGATATTAGTAAGCTGAAATGCTGTGCAGTCACATGCATGCAGCCCACCTTTAACATGTCACACAGCTGCCTCAAGAGCTCCCATTCCTCATCACCCAGGCTGTACTTACTCAGTCCCGGCTTGTGCTTATCTGTAATCCCATCAATCCTGGCCCAGTATTTCAGTGCAAAGTCAAGCATATCAAACATTGAGTTCCAGTGTGTTGCCACATCATGTGGGAGATTTCTTACCACCATCTGCAACTCCTCCAAGATCGCTTTCCAAACCAGCAGCAACTTGGTGCTTGAATGAATGATTTTGAAGGCAAGTTTGCAAACCTGAGAATGATGGTAAGTCCATCCAAAGTATGGTCTCCATACTGACCTTTGCCAGCAGCAGTTGAAGTGGCTGGAGATGTGCATCCAGTTCTGCATGCTCCCTTTCGCTCAGTGCTTCCAGCTTGTCAACCCACCCATCAATATCATCATCCATCAGCGTTTCTACTCCTCCCTCTCTGCTTTCATCTGTTGATCATGACTGATGAGCACTGAATCTTGTCTCCAGCTCCTCAAGCTCGAATTCATCCTCAAACTCCTTCAATTCATTGTCCAAGCTCTCCCAGTCTCAATTAACTTTCCTTTTTGGTAAGTTGAATGCCCGAATCAATGTTTTCGCTACCAAATTGATAATATGCAGGAAACATGTCCATGCTGACTTGCCACCAAAATGTGCCATGCAGTCAGCTAATTTAACCGTCATTGTGTTGTTCAATGACACATTGTCTGCTGTGAGACTCAGGATCTGTGGTGACGCATCAGGTGAGTGCCACTAGTCTTTTTATTGGATCTAGTACCTTATCTGAGACTCTGAACTCAGTCAAGATGTCTATGAATGCCGTCGCCATGTTCAAACCACTATGGGACTAGTATCCATGGCCCATGGTGTTTCAACAAACAAGCTGTGTTGATGACATTGTAATGTACCACAGCCAGTTCAACCACATCTAGGATGAGGGCAAGCAGCTTACCCTCATGCACAAGGTGTACTGTCATGGCCACAAATGCATTGTGGTTGGGTGACATCCATGCATCAGTTGCAAAACTGAGCTCGCCATCGTATTCCTGGCACATGTGGTATCATTTTATCTCATACATACTTGTGCATGACTCACACATAATAATTTAGTGATCCGCTTGTGTATGTTGGCAAAAACAAGTTGAACATCACGCGAGACAGTCTTTGGGTGTGGTAAGTAATATTTGGGGCAGCCCATCTTCATTAAACACTGAAAGCCCTGGTCACTGATGATTTTGAATGGATGTAGGTTCTTCACCACCCATCGGACGATCTCTGCCCTGTTAAGAACATTGTTAGTCAAACTTGGTCACATGTCTAAGTGCACACCTTGTCTCTGATCAAGTGTGCTGCCTGTGCATATATGTAATCGTTCCCTTTGCTTTCCACTCAAATGCAACTGATATGGTTCCATTTTCAGCATGGTTTTTGATGACTCCTCATGCCACTTTGAGATCTTTGGCATTGCTGAGCTGATTTAATACAGTCTCACCCCAGCATGACCGGAAATGCTTCTACATGTTTCCTGTTGATGCTTTGTCACCCTTATCAAGGTAATGGCAAACTTTGTGGTTACACCCCTTGGCAAGACACCTGAAGACATGGCTATGTCGACTGTTGACATACTTGATCTCAGGCACAGGGCTGAAAAAAGCATATATAGGGGAGTCCCACCCCTTCATCATTCGTTTTGATTGTAATTTGTTAGCTTTATAAAATCTGAATGCATTCAATATGCATGAAGTTCAGCATCCAAAGAGTCTTCAACTTTGGCATCTCCATCTGTCTTGGCACGTTTAGCCTTATTCTTGGTTCATTTTCCCTTTTCTTGCCCATCTTTTGGGTTAGGCAGCTCCTGGATATTCTCATCTGTTTCCATAGGATCACCAGTGTCTGGCTCAGAATCTGCTTGGGCACGTTTCATCATAGACTTTGGGCCTTCTCCTGGCATTACCTCATGGGGACTATGAGATTTCCCTTGGGTGCGAGGCTGAGAGATTGTGTTGCCTTAACTTGCCTATTGTAGGTTCATCAGGTCTCATGGATTTCCTTTGATTGGCTGACACATTGGTTGCTGTAAGAGCTTGTGCCTTTTCCGTGGGACGAGATACCTGCTTGGAGAGCATGGTGGGAGTGTGAAGACTGGAGAACTCTGAGATGGATCTTGAGAGGATCTCAAAGTAGCTATCATTTTTGTTGTCTGTTCAAAATAAGGTTTGGTGGAACTGTATAATACTTGTCAACTATGATTCACATATTGGCTGGTGTGGATGAAAAGGGCATGGGTATGTCATGGGTCATTAGTGATGTGCTAGGCTTGGGGTACCATACTTACTATTTAATCACTTAGGTGCCTTGCTCATATCGTCAATCTCACAACACAGGCATTGCTTGGCACTCACAGCAAGTCCAAAGCTGAAGGAGCCTGACACCGATCTAATAGCAACCCGTGGTGCCCACCATGACGAGGTTGGAGTAACTTGAACAGTATGTGTCAAGGAGTGGTCATCAGCAAAACGGAAGGAGATTTTTCAGAGGATACAATTACAAGAGAAAGTCAATCACACTTGTCGAGAATGACCACTTCAACTACTACTCGACATGCCCATCTGCTGGTCTTCAACATATCTGATGCTTGAGTGCACAGACCATCTCAAGGATGATGTTGACTCCTTTGTACATGAAATTGCAGCTGCTGAGCGTGACCGTGAGTGCTGACAAAAACTTATGAACTTGCAGTTGGTGGATGATGGATGGGGGCGCATACACACCCTCCTTGCACTACTGGGCAAATCTGAACCAAGCTCAACAGTCATTTTCATTGGATCAAGGCCCAGCTGCTCATCTGGCTCTTCCGGCACTCGAAGCATTGCATAAAGCATGGCATTCATGAAGTCTCAAGGCTAACTATGCTGATTGTCGGGTGGGACTTGAAGCGGGCATAAACAAGATTGCTGGGTACTATGAGAAGAGTGCAGACTTGGACATGTACATCATGGCAATGTGTACACACACATTTTTTGTCTCTACGAATATACTAATGATTCTATTACAAGTACTGGACCCGGTACAAAAGGCTGGGCACATACAATGCCACTGGGGGAAAGACCTATGCAACGAGGCTACAAAGCATGCAGAAGGATTAGTAACTATTCAGACCGTGTGTTTCTGGCCCACTGATAAAGTGTTGCAGTATAAGGCATGATATCTTGAACTAAAAGGAGACATTGTTGAGAGACTGAAGCAAACTGCAAGGACCTCATCAGCATATGGAAAGCTTGGCCAACTCTTACGCACACTCTTGGGTAATGAAGGTGACAATGACGCTGACTGCACTGCACTGTCTGTGTGTGGCGACTTGGACCCACATCAACCATGGCTTGAAGATTTCCATAGCTACCTCCAATCAAAGGATCAATTACAGGAAAATATATCTATTGTTCAATGGTGGGGTTTGAATGTGAGGTATCTGATCTGGGTATCGCTAGCTCTTGATTATCTTTCAATTATGGCAACATCCATTTCAAGTGAACATGCCTTCTCATCTGCCAGCATCACCATTTCAAAGCATCATAACTGTCTCAAGTGCTTCATTCAATGTGACCTCCTTCCTCTTTCGGGAGGATCCTTCAGTGTTGTCTGAGGTTGGTATCAGTGAGGCAAGTATGTCAGTATCTATGGAGTTGGGAACAAGTGATAAGATGGGCTGGGATACTATGGTTGATGAATCGGAGCCTGGTATTTTGGGGTTGGATGAGGTAGATGATAGTGATGACATTACAATAATGATGTTAGACTAGTTGATGTAGTACAATAAATGAACTCTCGACTGTCGAAGAGCCCCAGCCTAAGCCTAGACTGGGCCTCAGCCGGGCCCAGGTCATTATTAAGGGCTCAGGCTTGTGATATCAATGGGCCTGAGCCTTGCAAAGCCTGGCCTAAGCTGGGGCTTTGAGCCCAAGCCCAGCCCAGCACATCACTATGGGTCATGGGTATGGGTGATGCAGGTATATGGGTCAGTCAGCCCCAACCCATACCCATACCCCAAGATACCCCAACCCACAACCCACCGTGGGTAGTGCATACCCATGTCCATCTCTAATAGTGACTGAGGCAAGAGACAAGCAAATGAAAAGATGAAGAAAAAGTGTACCCCCTCAGTAAACCATAACAGAGAGAGAGAGAGAAGATGAGGAACAGGAAGAGAAGAACTGTTAATAATAAGACATTGAGATGCCAAGGCATTATAACACCAGATGTTACAATTTTTATACTGAGGTATTTACTATACATCTTGGGGGTTTATATACTAATGTCCAGGTAAATCTCTGGACCAGAGGGAATGGAGTACATAGGATCCAAGAATGGAGTGTGCATAGGGATAAGTAACTGTGCACAGAGGAAAGGAGGGACCAGAGGGCTGTATAGAATGGTAACTGTACTGATTATGAAAAGATACTAGAATAAATGGAGATAGAAATCTAAGAGAAGATTTGACTGAGAAGTGTATAAGTTTGAGGGTTTCCAGGGATGGAGTTCATTGGAGATAAGACCTATAATTTAGGAGAGGGCTGGAGGTGACTGGAGATGATGGAATAGGGGCCAGAATGGAATATGACACTGGTGAGAAATACACTTGGGGGAGCTCCCTTCTGAGTCTCAGCAGCTGCCAGAAAGAACCCCAGATATATCCATAGACTAGAGCCATTAGTACTTCTGTAGTACAAACAATCCCACCTAGTAGATCTCATGTATAAAGACATTTGTTTGGGTCAAGAAAACACTTGTTTATAGTGTACTCGAGTTCTACAAAACCTACCACTCCACATCCAATCCTTTCCAATACTCATACTATGTAAGACAGATTGGAGAAAGAAGGGGCAGAGGTTCGATGTATGGTTAACAGAGGTACAGAGGGGTGAGAATGTTGGTGCAGGAGATATGTGTCATGCCCTTGTCAAGTCCTAAGTTCTCATATTTAGAATACAGAGTAGAGAGGAAGATAGAGAGTTAGAGATCAGACTTAAGGAGGTAAATTAGATGACATTCATAATAAGGAGATTTAGAGAAGTACAGGAGGTTTTATACACTAGAAGTCCAGACCAGAAAAAACTACATGAAGGCAATGTACATAGGAATATAGAATGGTATTGTTGGATGAGTAGCATGGAGTATAGAGAAAGACAAAGGCTGGAATGGCAATACAAACTATAATGTATAATGTAAAATGACATGAGGTGAACTAGAACCAAAGGAGATAATAAAAGGTTAAAGTCCAAAATATCAACTCCATGCATGTCTGTTACATCTAGTACAAGAGCCCTCCAGAATAGATCAAACATCAAAACTTCAATCAAAAGTGGGGGCAATTCTTGCCATAGTATAGATGCAAATTGTGCCGGATGAGAGAGAACACTCAATGTTTAAGTGAGTGGGGAAACTTGCTATCTACATTAGAATGCTTGACAAAGTTGGCTCCCTTTGTTACAATTGACTTGGGTAGAAACAAATGTGGACTCAAACTTGTAGTAAAGGGGGTTTAAAGAGAAAAGTATTGAGTCAAAAGCACAATGACAGCTTTGAGAGCAAACATGTACTCAGAGTGAGGCAAAGGCTTTAAGAGTGGAGAGCTTTAAGATGTGGTATTTGAGTAACTCTAGCTTACTAGAGATGCCTAAACAATACAATGCCACTACCAATGCCAACAAATGCAGCAAAAACATTACTACATACTGCAGTAGAGAAGTAAATACCATGGCCCTCTGGGCATCCCTGGACCTGCAAGCAGAATCCAGTGATTGATTAAGAGTGAGTAGGGTGAGGAAGAGACCAAAAGGCAAGACAGGGTCTGCACTAAAATACAGATCAAGGGGGAGGGGAGAAGTGGCTCAGAAAATTTGTGGCAAAAGGGATGTAAACTTGAAAAAAGCGCAGGAAAGGGGCAATCTCCAAAAGGCAGGAGGAGGATGTCAGATACAGGATGATAGACCTGGACCCTTATGGGTCCAGGAATTAGCTTGATAATCTATGTTTTATCAGGAAGTATCCATGGAAAGCATTATGGTGCTAGACACAGAATACCAGACCTATTTCTGGATGGGATCACCTAAGGTCATGAAAAGCAGGGTGAAAACCCACCCATTGGCTGGAAACTCCAAGAAGGATATCTCCAATATTTGTGATGTGATGGAAACTCTATAAAGAGACTTTTAAGTAGGTACTGTACTATAGTGATGAAGAATCTGAAGAATCTGGAGACTTTAACACTAAATCTAGTAGTGGCTGGAGATGGAAATAGAGACATTAGAGGATCTAAATACATGTCATAATGGAAGGAAAATAATCAAGACTATACCCAGAAATCATTAGACCACCCACTTGAGCAGTTGAGTGTAGTAAGTTGCAACCATATTACCAACATGACATTACAGCAGTTTTCAATTGAATGCAGAAAACCGCAAAACCAAAACTCACTCTTGGAGACTGCCAAGAAGGACCCCAGATGTACCCATAGTGAAATATGATTAGTAGTAAGAGAGACACACACAGATTGACACACAGATCTGTTCCCACGGTCATGCAGGTGGACAACCTGGAGCTTATAGTATTTTATATAGCATGCTCCACAACCTGATGGCAGAACACTCCTCAAAGCATAACCTTAGAGATTCCAGCATCTCTGAAAGGTGTAACTACCAATTCAAGTATCTACTGCTGAAGTACATAAATCTATGAACTATTCCTCCAAGTCGCCACATGCAGAGGTGTCTGACAGTATGATCATGCAGCACTGGAGCAACAGAGTTGGACACATGCTCTTCACGTGTTAACTCCTTTGCAGGAACAACCATTTGTGTTTGTGCTACAGTAGTACTAATGGCAGCTCTAGTCTATGGGTACTTCTGGAATCCTTCCAAGCAGTCACCAAGAGTGAGTTTTGGTTTTGCAGTTTTCCACATTCAATTGAAAACTCAGGAAGTGCCACCTGGCATTGGCAAAACCATGCTTGACCATGCAGAGAATCAAAGTGATCACATTAAACTTAGCTCAGGCAACATATGTGTTGAAGAGTTGTATGCTGGGAGCGGGACACGAGCGACGTGGGATGGAGCAGCAGGTGTTGTTCATGATAATGGACAACGTACAGTAGGATGAGTGGCTACAAGATAATCTAGGTACTGTATAGTTCTTAGGTAAGCAGTAACATAGTGAATGATTCTACTCTAACACACCCCCTGAATCGTGAACGAGACCGAGCAAATAAAAGGAATAGTGAAAGAATAATGTACATACATACACCCCCTGAAGGTCCAAGAAATTACCATGCAGAGTTGGTTCCTCCTCAACGAGGTTAGCATGCTCCTTCTCTGTGCAGTCCTTAGCATAGTGACCCTTTTTCCCACACTTGAAGCAAGTAATGTTGGCTCTAGAACGAGCAGTGAAAGCAGCATCGGAGGCATCAGATTCCCCCTTGATAGTAAGCAATGCTTTGTAATTGTCGAGCTGTTTTCGGCTGAGGTGACGCTCCTCCTCATTGAGCAAACGGGAGATTGCGAGTTCGAGTGTAAGATCATTTGGTTTGACAGCATCGAGAGTGACAACAACGGTGTCATACTCGGAGGGGAGACCAGAGGTGAGGACGACAATGGTGAGAAGATCTGGAAGCTCAATTCCAATGTCCTTCATGAGATATGCCTGTGCCTTTACATTGCCGATCCACGATGTGATGGACTGTTCCGGGCATTTCTCCATGCATGAGAACTTTTGCATAGTGGTGAGTTGGGTCAAGAGGTCACGGGCACAATGGACACTGGCTAGTGTATTCCAGATGGCATGTGGATCATCGCCCTGAACATGAATGATTTGGCTGTCATTGACGTACAGTGCAATTTCGGTGGTGGCTTTAAGTTGGCATGACACGAAATTATTGATCTTCGTCAGAGAAGCCTTAGTCAGGTCGGGCAGTGACTCTTTTCCCAAGACGATGCCCCAGAGATCACTGCGGATGAGGAGCGCATGCATACAAACGTGCCAGGTGAGGTAGTTTGTCTCGTTGAGACGCGGCATGACGGCAGTGTTCAGGATAGATGACATGGTGATGACAAAGTAAAGAGTGTCGAAAGAGAGGCGGAAGATGGATATATGTGGGTCGGAGCACCTACTCTGGGTTCGAGAAATGATCTGTGAAATGATCCACGACACCTGTGACACAGCCCGTTGGTCAACAGCATGTTTTGTGTGGTTGCAGTGCCTGCAACACAGCCCATTGGTTGTCAGCGCACTCGCACAGCCTGTTGTGCGGTTACCAAATTGATGTACCCTGGTAACGCGAGGGTAGGTCTGTTATGTTGAAGAGTTGTATGCCGGGAGCGGGACGGAGCGGCAGGTGTTGTTCATGATAACGGATGACGTACAGTAGGATGAGTGGCTACAAGATAATCTAGGTACTGTATAGTTCTTAGGTAAGCAGTAACATAGTGAACGATTCTACTCTAACAATATGATACATATGAGGGGAAATAGGAAAGTCTAGTGAGATTTAAAGAGTGTGTGGTAAACAAAGTGAAACAATGTCAAGTTCAAAGCTAGGCAGTCAGCACATACAATCGCCATGATCTCTGACAATAGCAAAAGAGCAATCAGCACTGAAACCAGGGCAAAGTTGCAGGCATTCTGGAAACATATCTGTAATGCACAGCATAGCGTGCTGCAATACTTAAGACACTAAGCTCAAACAAGGACGAAGAAAGAGTGAGGGTACAAGTGAAGTTTGTAGTCCGAGTGCCGAGCTTTGAGATGATGTGAAGCCTAAGCAGTCTCACCTATTCAGGTACGAATTATACACTCACTGAACTCGGTGGTCACTAGAATAATGCTGATATTGCATAGAACTAGCTTAGAGGACAATACAGAGGGTGAGAGAGCACCCTTATATACGGTAGGCCCCTTCTAAATAAAGTAATGGTGCACAGCACCTTTAGTCAAAGTGAGTCACTAAAGTATGACTCGATGCGCAGCATAAGAGTCAGTACTAGTCATGACGAGTCAGAAAGGACAAAGCTAGGCCACAGGCAGTGAAGTCTGAATAACATGACTGTGGTGGGATGGAATGGAAGTCTAAATATAGGTATAGGCAGGGCGCCGTGTGAGACAGAAACAGAGAGGAATTGGGAGATGTATCAGGTATAATGGAGGTCAACTCCATTATGAATACAACCGCGTATGGTGAGGAGAAAGAGACTAGGAGTCAAGTGAACAAAAGAGTAAAGGAAAAAGTGTACCCCCTCAGTAAACCGTAACAATATCCAGTACCTTATTATTGACAAGGTGCCAATGATCAGGAAGGCATTTCTTGCCAAATTATCTCAGAATATCAGTATTGGGAAGATGGTTGAAGGCAAGCCAGCATTGTCTCACTCTTTTGGAAGTATTGGCATCATCAAAACAGGCAGTTTTTTCCAGTTTCCTCCTGTTGCATGTGGTGAAACAGAGACACTGTACAGTACTTCCCTACTGTTGGGATACCCAAGAAACAGGATACTGTGACAGGCTGCATCATCTTTGAAGAAACCATGACAGTAGTCAGGCTGACAGAACAGATGCAAGTTGTCGACAAGGGATGGCGTGACTTTTTGTGACAGACCTTCGGTTCAGGCACATCCAAGAACACCACTTAGTCATGCTACACACTCTCCTACTCACACACCCCACTTGTATTGGGACAGACTTCAAGTCAGAGCCATGGAATACTGCTGTGTTAATGGTGATGCCATGTCATGCTGTTCAGTGACTGTGGAATGACATAGTGCTCAAGAAACATGCTTACAAGACACAAAATTGTGTATTTCAGTGCCATGCAGTGGATACAATCAAGGGGCAGCCACTGACACTCATGGAGCATTACACTGTAGCTGCACAAGGGTCACAGGCCAGGTCAGACAAGAAATGTCAACAAAAACAAGACCTACCTGACTTGATGGAGATTGCCATTGGGATGAAGGTGATGGTAACACAAAACATACAAACTGACCTCAATATCACCAATGGAGTACATGGAATTATGGTTGACACATTATTAGACACAGATGAACCTCCCATTAACAAACCCAAACCCATCAACAAGTTGATGCATTTCCCGGCATATATTCTAGTAAAACTTGACCACACATGAGTATCAAAGTTGGACAGCCTGGATGAGGGTACCATTCCTGTGGAACCCATGATCAAATTGTTTCATATAGATTGCAAATCACCCAAAGGTAAGAACATAACACACACAGTCCGTCAACAGCAATTTCCGATGACAGCAGCACACCCCATAGTTATTGTGGATATCACAAAACCACCTTCAGGAGGGGCTTACATTATTCAACCTGTATGTTGCACTCTCGAGGAGTTCAGGGAGATCAATGATCCATCTGCTACGAGACTTCGATGATGAACTGTTCAAGAAAGGACATAGCACGGAATTGTTGGTGGAGAACGACAGGCTGAATGAACTCAACGCGAAGACATTGAAGTGGTGGAGGGAGATGGGTCAGGATGCAAGAAAGGCTTAGGGTAATTCGTTGGCAAAACAAATATATGTCTCGAGCAAAAACTGTTAGGCTCGAACAAATCAAAGGAGCGGGTCACAGGGTACATGACACAACAATAGTGCACAAGGCAGCAAAATCCGGTAAGACAGGGGTTGCACTTTCTCGCGAATTGTCGGGGTGCGAGAAACCTTGTCAAGCAAGGTGACCGCTGTAATGGAATTTATATCCACAACAAAATGTATGAGGTAATGACAAGTACATGCACAGTGGAGTACTCGTCTCAGCATATATGCATGATATCACCAAAGCTCTTCGTCAAACCGTTCCAGAATTGCAGACACATCCTCGACATCTTTCTGAGCTTTCTTCCTCATGTAGAAGATGGGACAATCCTTGCTCG
>JBBPJO010000266.1:0-17358 GCA_038088815.1 Boletus nobilissimus | reverse complement strand
AAGTTTTGTTTGACGACTAATGTCCTTCAGCACATGAACCAGTGTTATGGTTTACTGAGGGGGTACACTTTTTCCTAGTCTTCTTCATTCATTTGTCTCCTGCCTCACTCACCATATATTGTATTCATAGTGGAGTCATCCTCCACATGTACCAGATACATTCCCGATTCTCTTCCCTCTCTTGGCTCTGTTAGAGTAGAATCATTCACTACATTACTGCTTACCTAAGAACTATACAGTACCTAGATTATCTCATAGCCACTCATCCTACTGTACGTCATCCGTTATCACGAACAACACCTGCTGCTCCGTCCCACGTCGCTTGCGTCCTGCTCCCGGGATACAACTCTTCAACATAACGGACCTACCCTCGTGTTATCAGGGTACATCAATTCGATAACCGCACAACGGGCTGTGCGAGTGTGCTGACGACCGACGGGCTGCGTCACAGGCACTGCAACCACATGAAACACGCTGTTGACTGACGGGCTGTGTCGCAGGTATTGTGGATCGTTTCACAGATCATTTCTCGAACCCGGAGTAGGTGCTCTGACCTGCATATATCCATCTTCTGCCTCTCTTTTGACACTCTTTCTTTTGACACTCATTACTTTGTCATCACCATGTTGTCTATCCTGAACACTGCTGTCATGCCACATCTCAATGAGACGAACTACCTCACCTGGCATGTTTGTATGTGTGTGCTCCTCATCCACAGTGATCTCTGGGGCATTGTCTCGGGAAAAGAGTCACCGCCCGACCCGACCAAGGCTTCTCTGACGAAGATCGACAATTTTGTGTCACGCCAACTTAAAGCTGCTGCCAAAATCGCGCTGTACATCGACGACAGCCAAATCATTCATATTCAGGGTGATGATCCACATGCCATCTGGAATACACTAGCCAGTGTCCATCGCGCCCGTGGCCTCTCAACCCAACTTGCCGCTATGCGAAAGTTCTCACGCATGGAGAAATGCCTGGAACAGTCCATCATGTCGTGGATCAGCGACATAAAGGCACAGGCATATCTCATGAAGGACATCGGAATTGAGCTTCTGGATCTCCTCACCATTGTCGTCCTCATCTCTGGTCTCCCCTCCAAGTATGACACCGTTGTCGTCGCTCTTGATGCTGTCAAACCAAATGATCTTACACTCGAACTCGCAATCTCCTGTTTGCTCAATGAGGAGGAGCGTCACCTCAGCCGAAAACAGCTCAACAATTACAAAGCATCACTTACTATCAAGGGTGAATCTGACGCCTCCGATGCCACATTCACTGCTCGTTCTAGCACCAACATTACTTGCTTCAAGTGTGGGAAAAAGGGCCACTATGCTAAGGACTGCACAAAGAAGGAGCATGCTAACCTCGTCGAGGAGGAACCCAACTCTGCATGGTAATTTCTTGGACCTTCAGGGGGTGTATATACATTATTCTTTTGCTATTCCTTTTATTTGCTCAGTCTCGTTCACGATTCAGGGGGTGTGTTAGAGTAGAATCATTCACTACATTACCACTTACCTAAGAACTGTACAGTACCTAGATTATCTCGTAGCCACTCATCCTTCTGTATGTCGTCCATTATCACAAACAACACCTGCTGCTCCATCCTGCATCACTCGCGTCCCACTCCCGGCATACGACTCTTCAACAGGCTCACATGGCACCCTGCCTATACTCATGTTTAGACATTCATTCTGGTTCTGCCACAGCATATCACTTTGGACTTCTTGCTATGGCACATGTGTTACTGTGCATACTGCACATAATACCTTATGACTCGAACTGACTTTGTAGTGCTGCGCACTCAAGTCATACTTAGACAGAGGCAGAATCCCTTTGGGCTCCTGCTCCCTATGTCCTTTCTCGACTCTATGCATGGACCAGGGGCCCACCATACAAATACTCTCATCACTCTCGGCTGTACTTTTCCCTAAGCTAGTTCTATGTAATACCAGTGTTATTTCTAGTGATCACTGAGTCTAGTGAGCACATAGTTCATACCTAGATAGGTGAGACTGCTTAGGCTTTGCATCATCTCGAAGCTTGGCACTCAGACTACAAACTTCACTTGTACCCTTGCTCTTTCTTTGTCCTCACTTGAGCCTAGTATCTTAGTATCACAGCACGTTACACTGTGCATTACAAAAGAACTAGCTTTTCCCCTTGTCCCTACTTTCACGTAGAGGACATCTCCCCCACCCATCATATTCTGCATGAGCAGATTCAGAGTACCCTCCAATTCCAACTCTTCCCCTAAAGAACCCACTGTGTCTTCACTCTGTTGCCTGACCACATCCTCTAGATGCACTGCATGTCCTACTTACAAAGTCCTGCAACAATGGGCACGAACCACCACCACAACGGAGGAGGATGATAAACTCTCAGCTTACCTAGAAGGAATGGGTAGCACAGAGAAAGGTGCCATAATTAAGATTCTCAAAACTGCTTTCAGGAAGGGCAGCTCATCTGTGGACGAGAAGGAAGGCTACCAAGCCATGGCTGAGGTAAGAATGGCCACTTACCAAGAGTGCCAAAAGGAAGTGACCAGGGCAGCACCATGAGTCAGGGCTGTACAGTCTGGACCATGGAACAATAGATTTTCCACTATTGTGCCAGCAGACCTCTGGATGACCACCCCAGAGGAAGTCCCAGATCATTATCTGGGCACATACACAAATGGTGATAATTTCCAACCAATGCTGGAAGTGGACACAGCTGCTCCCAAGGGTCAAGGGATGGGGCTTGGACTGCAACCTTCTTATCAAGAGACTGCCACAAGACACACAGTCAAACATGAAATCAAGGTGGTTAGAGCAGTGAGAGAAGAGGAAGGCTCTCAGAACCAACTGAGGCAGAGTGGGACCCAACCCACCAACTGTATACAGGGTATCCCTGGTTTCTGCAAAGAGGCATGTCTGATACCTGGACCCAACCAGGAGACATGGCCTAGGACTGGAACCAACCAGTGTCCCAGAATGCCTGGAACCAACCAGGGTTTTTGAAAGGCAGGAATGGGTCAACGTCATCACCCACCTATAATGTTTCTCATAGATGTTCTCCAGTGTTTGTGTCAGGAGGTTGTTCACAATCAATCACCATTTCCATTACTCTCTACCCTCCTGACCACACTGCTTTCAAAAGCATTGACACAAAAGCCCTTATCAACTCTGGGGCAACCAGATGTTTTATCAACTATGCTATGGTAGTGGCATGCAATATACTCACTACATGACTCAAGACTCCCCTGCAGGTGAGCAACATTGATGGATCACCCAACAAAAATAGCCTAATACAAAAACAGGCATCAGTGCTAATACAGCTCAGAGAAACCACCAAACTCCAAGACTTCCTTGTTATTGACTGCAGCAAGGATGAGATCATCCTAAGGCTCCCATGGCTCTGAGATCGCAATCCAGAGATTAACTGGAGTACAGGAACTGTTCATATTCATGATATGGAACCAACTGTACAGAAATAAATGAGGGAATAAGAAGACAATGCAGCCAAGGCCCATACTATCAACATCTTCAACAGGAAATGCCAGATGAACAAAATATGGTGACGATGAGCTCTGTGATGGAAGCAAAACATTGATCCATTACTCACAGCAAGGACCAATGAGGTTCATCTGAAGGTACCTGACGTGGAACTGACCATGCAGCGAGAGGAGATACCAGTGCTCATAGAATGTGAGGAGGATGACAACAAAGAGCCAACTGGACCCTCTATTAGGAAAACAACAATTTCAACTTCTCTCACCCAAGATGCGAAGAAGACCAAGACGGAACTCCCACAGGACTTCTGGGATGGCTTCCAAAAGAAGGATGATGGTCCCCTTCTGCCCTACCAGTTGTTCAATCACAGCATAGATCCAGACAACTCTTTCCAACCCAAGGTTGCTAAGGTCTACCCACTCAACCCTGAGAAGCAAGAGGCATGTAAAGAATTTATTGATGAACACTTGAAAGCCAGACATATTTGCCCATCAAACTTCCCCATGGCTTCTCCTTTCTTTTTCATCTCAAAGAAGGACAGTAATCTTCGCCCCTGCCAAGACTACCGGTATCTCAAGAAGCATACCATCAAGAACACTTACCCTCTCCTGCTCATCAGAGACTTGATGGATCAGCTCAAGGGATCTTGCTACTTCACCAAGATGGATATTCGATGGGGCTATAATGGTGTCTGGATCAAGACTAAAGACACTTGGAAGGCAGCATTCATTATGCCCTTTGGCCTCTTCGAGCCTCTCGTCATGTTTTTTGGCCTTTGTAACAGTCCAGCGACCTTCCAATCGTTCATGGACTTCATCTTCAAGGATATGGTAGTGAAAGGATGGTTAATCATCTACATGGATGATATGTTGATCCATTCTAGGGATCTTAAAGAACATCACGAATGAACAAGGTGAGTTCTAGAACAATTATGCAAAAATTGTCTTGGCCTCAAATTAGAGAAATGTACTTTCAACGCATCTGAGGTTGAATTCCTTGGGATGGTCATTGAAGAGGGTATCATTGTGATGGACCATACCAAGGTTTCAGCAATCTCTTCCTGGGAATCACTGACATTGGTTCACGCAGTCTGCTCATTTACAGGGTTCTGCAACTTTTACTGCAAGTTTATTCTGAACTTCTCAGAAATTGCTAGGCCAATCTTGGAATTTGACAAAGAAAGGGCAGCTGTGGTCCTGGACACACAAGCAACAGAAGGCTTTCGACCTTCCCCAAAAGGCCTTCACCTCAAAACCCATACTTGTGATGCTGGATATCTCCAAGCATTTTTCATAGTGACCAATACATCTCTAACGGCCTCCAGATGAGTATTGATGCAGAAGGACGCCAACAGTGACTTACATCCTTGCTGCTACATTTCCAGCATGTTCTCACCAGTGGAATGTAATTATGACATTTACGACAGAGAACTTCTAGCGGTTATATGTGCACTAGAAGAATGGCGACATTATCTGACTAGAACCAACCAGCCTATAAGTGTGCTCACAGACCACAAGAATCTGTGCTACTTCCAGGACCCCCAAAAGCTATCTAGGTGGCAAGCTAGATGGCTACTGATGCTACAGGACTACGACCTCCTGTTTCAACATGTAGCTGGGAATAACATGGCCCCGGTGGACACATCAGCCAACAATGCTGAAGTCATGCTACTCCCTGGAGGGTTATTTTTGAAATGAATTGACACTGACCTTCAGACTGCTATTGAGCAGTCAACCACCCATAATGACTTTGTCATCAATCAACTTCGCCAACTCCACGAGGGTGCCTCAGGGATTCCCCGCTCCTCTATTCACAATTGGCAATATGATGATGGCATACTCTACTTCAAGGACAGAGCCTAGGTACCCAAGCCTCACTGCAATGACCTCCTCCATGTGATCCATGACTCGCCCGTGGGGGGCCATGGTGGTTATTACCAAACCGTTAATCAGGTATAGCATGACTACTGGTGGCCTGGACTCACCTCCTCTGTGTGTCACTTCATTCACAGATGCACCACATGCCAGGCCAACAAGGTCAACACCCATCCCACTGTCCCACCTCTAACCCCTCTCCCAGTTGCTTCCTCCCATCCTTTCCAATGTTTGTTAGTTGATGTCATCACGGACTTGCTGCCGTCCCACAGTTTTGACTTGGTTATGGTTGTGGTTGACCATGGCCTTACTCAGGGGGTAATTTTCACCCCAACTCACAAGAGTGCGGACACCGAGGGTGTAGCACAGCTCTTCTTTGAAGGGGTTTTTTCCCACTTTGGACTCCACAATAAGATTATCTTGCACCGTGGTCCACAGTTTGCCTTGGCCTTCGCTCTAGAACTAGCAAGGCTCCTCAAGTATGATCCCCTCCTTTTGTCCACCTACCATCCACAGACCAACAGAGAAACAGAACAGGTCAATCAGGAATTGGAAACTTACAGTACCTCTGGATCTTTTGCCAAGGAGATGCCACCCGATGGTCAGACCTATTGCCAATGGCAGAATTCTGTCACAACTCTTTTATCCATTCTGTAACAGGAAAGACTCCATTTAGCTTGATGTTTGGGTATGAGCTGAGGGCTTACCCATCAATAGGAACCACCACCTTCCTCCCTGCTCTGAAAAAATGCCTTGGAGACCTTAATGAGGCTTGCAAGGAAGCCACCACTGCCCATGAAAAGGCACAACGACACATGCATGAACAAGTTACATCCAAATTTAAACCATGGAAAGTCAGAGATAAGGTATGGCTCGAAGGCCGTAACCTGAAACTCTGATACCCCTTGTTGAAGCAACAGGTGTATGGTAGAGGAATACCTGACACTCACCAAGGGGTTAGCGGGTGTTGCTGCAAGCGATGGTTGTGGTAAGAACACAAGATGTTATTCAAACTCAGACAACTGAGTTCTAACTTATATACTACATGTGGCATGTGACTATTTCCATATAAGGTAAACTACACTACTACTAGTAAGTGATATAAGTAGCGTTGAGAGCTACTACATGGTGCTTGATCAACACTCCCCCTTGCTTAGCTGCCGGTATAAGGTGCATAAGCAAAGAGAGCACTCAATTAAGGTGCTATGGGTTCGTTGTAGAAAACTAGCCCAAGTTGCGATCTGAACTGATCAAGTTTAACATGTCCAAGGTTCTTAGTGAACATATCGGTGGGATTGTGAGCACCTTCGATAAAGAATAGTTCAACTAATCCTTCACGGATGAACTCCCTAACACCATGCCATTTGATGTCCACATGTTTGTTACGTTTTTCAGTAACAGGGTTTGATCCCATGAATATAGATCCTTGGTTATTGCCACATATGGGTATTGGGCGTAACTTGTATCCTAATTCTTCCATTAAGGAACGCAACCAAACCACCTGTTTGCTACAATCAGAGAGTGCAATGTATTCAGCTTCTGTAGAAGAATAGGCAATGCATTGTTGTTGGCGCGACTGCCAGCTAAAGATGCAATTAGCTAGTTTAATAAACCAGCCAGTCTGAGAGCGACGGGTGTTAGGATCAGATGCCCAATCAGAATTGGTATATGCTATCATGCCAGCCTATGAAGCTCCATCGAAGACAAGGGAGTAGTAGCGGGTACCAAGAAGATACCGGCAAATGTAGAGTGCCTTGTCAAGGTGCTCTGATGAGGGTTTGGCAGCATGCCGAGATAGGGCAGTCACAGCGTAAGCTATGTCTGGTTCCCAATGTAATATACGAAAGGGATCCGATCACTTGCTGGAAGCGAGATCGCAGTTCTGGGTCAACTGGGCCATTGTAGTCAAGGGGATAATACCCCTGAGGTAAGGGAGTAGGAGCAACTCTAGTGTTTTGCATTCCGAATTGCTCAAGGACTTTTTTGAGGTAGGTGCACTGATCAATCATGATCTTGCTGCCACTCTGGCGGATCCTCATGTGTAGGAATTCCTTTGCAGGACCTAAGTCTCTGCACTCCCATTTGTGCATAAAAGCGGCTTTGATCTCAGCAACTATGGTTCTGTCAGGACCATAGAATAGGGCATCGTCAACATAGACAATGGCAACCACTACTCTGGTGCCTTTCTTCTGGTATAAGAAGATACCAGCATCAGACTTCAGACGTTCGAAGCCGAGTTCTTTCATGGACTCGTTAAGAGTCTCCCACCAGGCTAGTCTGGCTTGTTTAAGGCCATACAGGGCACGACGTAGTCAGAGCACTTTGTGCTCTTGCCCAGGGACTGTGAAACCTTCGGGTTGTTTCATGTAGATCTCCTCATTTAGCTCTCCATAAAGGTAAGCGCTTCTTACATCAAGTGCTTTGATATGCCAGTTTTCTAAGGCAGCAAGTGCAAGCATAAGCCGCACAGTCTCAAACCTTACAACCGGGGAGAAGATTTGGTCGAAGTTGATTTCCTCTGTTTGAGAGAAACCTTTTGCAACCAATTGTGCATGTTTACGACCATCAGGTTTTACATCGAAGACCCATCAGTTTGCAATAACCTTACACCCTTTCGGAGGGTCAACCAGTTCAAAAACTTTTCGCTCACGAAGTATGTCTAGCTTGCATCAACAAGCGGCTTTCCATTCCTCTTGTGCTGCAGCAGGTAGTGTCTGAATGTCCCTATATGTCCATTCGTGTAGTGGCTTAGTTTCTGCAGAAACCAGCACTTGTGGGATTGCCTTAGACATCAAAAATGCGGCCAATCCAGCTCCCCCTTCACGACATAGTCATTTGACGTCAACTTCACTGTCAAATTCAGGAGCTTCGGTGGGAGTGGGTGGCGCACTATGCTCAGGAAGATTGCCTGGCATTTGAGGTGACTCAGGCTCTGGTTGTCTCTGTCAAGATGGACCAGGTTCCCTTACTGTGTCTTGCCAGCGCAATTTGCATTCAATCTCCTTCACTTGCTCAACAGGATGCTTATCATCCCCATAAACATTGCCGGGCCTAACAGGCACACGGCGTTCACATTGGGGGCGCACTGGGGCAGGAGAGATCATGGGCAGTGCTCCCTTTTTACCTTTCTTAGGTGCACTAGGAGGGGGCAGTGCCGGGCAAGGCGAGGGTGTGCGAGGAGGGATGGGAGGAGGAGTAGGAACTCGCAGAGCGGGTTGACTGGGTCGATAGTTGTTGTCCGCAGGGGGCGGAGGTATTGCCTGTGTAGGCTCATGCTCACCAGCGACAGTAGGCACAGGTGGTGCAGCAGATCGCGTGCGGTGTGATGCACAGCGGGGGAATCATGATTCATCAAAAATAGCATGTCCTGATGTAAATAGGATGTTGTTGGGGGAACACATGAATAGGAAATTTGACTCATTTCCTGGCATCACACCCAGGTACACCATAAGTTCGGATTTAGGGGCCATTTTATTAGCCCGCACATCTTCTGGGATATGCACATAGGCGGCACTTCCAAAAACTCGAAGATGAGCTACATCTGGCTGCTGTTACGGTTCACAAGGGAGTACACTTTTTCTTTACTCTTTTCCATTCACTCAACTTCTAGTCTCGTTTCTCTTCACCATATGTGGTTGTATTCGTAATGGAGTCGTCCTCCATTATACCAGATACGTTTCCCGATCTCTTTTCCTTTCCGTCTCACACAGCGCCCCGCCTTTACCATATTTAGACTTCCTTCCCGTTCCGCCGCAGTCGCCTTATTCAGACTTCACCACCTGCGGCATAGCCTTGTATTATGACTCGCTACGACTCACTTGCTGCGCATTGAGTCATACCTTAGTTACTGCAGATGCTGGGCATCCCTTCCTTATTTAGAAGGGGCCTACCATATATAAGGGTGCTCTCTCGCCCTCCTGTATTTTCCCTAAGCTAGTTCTACGCAATATCAGTGTAGTTTCTAGTGACCACCAAGTCTAGCGAGATTCCTAGATAGGTGAGACCAGCTTAGGCTTCGCGTCGTCTCGAAGCTTGGCATCACTCCTCGAGGATTCCTCTACTCGTCACTCGCTCTCTCTTCTCTACACGTGAACTCTTCGTTGTATCACAGCACGCTATGTCACTACTACGCTGTGCGTTACAGCTGCTGCTTATGTAGTAACTCATAAGGAGTGCGCCAGTTATGGCGACGCAGCAGTGTCCTGTTGTAGATGTGGGTTGTGTGGAGAATGCTAAATTGCCACCAACTATCCAGAATGCAGGCATCATGCTGCATAGCTTCGGATTTGTCCATAACAGTACACATGAATCGTTCTGCTTGACCGTTTTGTTGTGGAGTGTGAGGGGCACTCTGAAAAATGCATATTCCCTCCCCTTTGAGCATGTCATTGAATGCTCTGGACTTGTATTCTCCCCCAGCATCGGACATCCATCCTAAGACTTTCGCCTCAAATTGCGTGAACACCATTTTCAGAAAGTGTCGGGTAGCCGTCAGTGCAGCATCTTTAGTGCACAACGTCATGACCCACACCATAGAGGTATAGTCATCAAAAAAGGTGATGATGTATTTATACTGATGGTATGATTCGATGGGGAAGGACTTAATGTCCAAGTGAATCAATTCAAACGCGCGTGTAGCGTGTCGCTCAGTTGGTGGATAACTCCAGTTAGGAAGTTTACCTTTAGCACAGCTGTTGCAGATGGAGCTTTCTTGTGGAATCTCGACATTGGGCAGACTTTTGACATGCTTCTTGGCATGTCTGAGGACTTCCTTTGAGGGGTGACCTAAACGTTTATGAAGGATGTCATATGTGATGGTCTGTGACATGTGAGCATGTTGTCCTTTCAACGGTAATGCTTCGATCGTGTATAAACCATGACCTACTCAACCAGGGATAAATGGGGCAAGGGTAGTGCCATCACCATAAGTCACTGTAATCTGTTTATCATCACCATGGACTTTTGTGCCACGAGCAAGTAGTTGACCCAGGGAGATGAGGCGGACTTCTGATTGGGGTATCAAGCCCACATTCAGTAAAGCCATTGTTTGGGGGGCCTTATTGGAATCCTCCCAACGCACAAGTACTCGACCTGTTCCTTCGACGTAGATTATACCAGAGGCGGTTGTGATGGGTATCCGTTCATGACGCTTAAATGCCTCATATTCAACAAAGTCAGTGCGATCATGGGTAAAGTGCATTGAAGCACCCGAATCAAGGATCCAAAACTTCCTAGAAGGATCACACGAACACTTATTAATTGAACTGGTAGGAGCGGAGCATGAAGAGCAAACTTGATTCATGCTGGTGTGCGTAGATACAAGCATATTTGTATCTACATTGTCCTTTGCCATCAACATGAAATTATTAACTACATTTGTTGGAAACAACGCATGTAAGTGATCCATGTCAGTTTGAGTAAGGTTCGCAGAGCAAAACACTTGCCTGATCATTCAAGGCCACAACGGGTCCTCAATCCCAGCCATGTCAGCAATCTCCCCATTGACATCTGAGCCATAGATATCCACCATATCATCCGTGTCCCAAGAGGACTGGGGCGGTGGTTCTATCTTGCGCCTGCGTGAGCGGCGACTCTTGCATTGTTTGGGAGCCATGACAGGCTCTTCCTCATTGTCAGAGATCTCAACAATGCACTGATCACCAGGTATATCATGAGCGTCGGAGATGGACGTGGGACCAGGCAGACTGTAAATGAGGTTGGGATTTCTGAGGATCCAATGTGGTTCACTCACCCGTTTCCCTGTGCTCACTTCTTCGTCAAGCTTCCATATTGTCTCAGAAGACGGTTGGATCTCAAGATGGTAGGCAAGGGTGAAAGCCTCTTGGATGCAGGTATCGGCGGGGGGACTGCCAGAGCCTTGGTACACCTGAGGGGATCTGTGCGCAAGGGCGCAGGGATCAACCATGCACTCTTTACCACCAGTGTAGGTGATAATGGCGGGGGAGGTGATGTGAGCGTGGTCGTCCTGCGACTTGCTCTTCTTCTTGCCTCGCCGGGTCTTCTTCCCTGATCCTTCAGCACTAGTCTCCCCTTGCTGCTGCTGCTTCTGCTGCTGCTGCTAGAGTTTCTGCTGCTGTTGGAATTTAGAGTCGTCACCCTTCCGCTTTATGGCCGATATTTTATTGGCCTGTGCAGATTGTTTCCCTTGGCCACTGAGAAGGCGCTGGTCCCATGACAGGACTGCAGCCTTGTGAATCTCTGCAATGGTGGGGGTTTTTGGCTTACCAGCTGTGTCCTTGGCTTGGATCATCATCTGCAAGATGACGTCCATGGTTGCAGGGAGCTTGCTAAGAAGCAGCATCACCTGGATGCCATCGAGCACTTCGTAGTTCACCAACTTCAACCTTGTAAAGAGGTTGGCTGCCTTGTCAAGGGCAGGAGCGGGATGAGACGAGGATGGGATCGAGAGCTCGAGGAGTTCTTTAAAGATGGCATATGCACCGGAGAGACCAGGCGTAGCATACTCATCGTGAAGCACCTTCACAAGCACAGATGCATCCATGAGGGACGTGTGCTTTGCTCAGATGGGCTCTGAGAGTCTCATCTTAATCGACCCAATCATCTGGTCGTTCACCTTGGTCCATTGGATCCAATTGTTACAGTCCTTGCTATCGCTAGTGGCTATAAGAGCTGCAGGGCGAGGGAGCTTGAGGGCCCAAGTGGAACCAGTGGACTGGAGGTAGGCCCCCATAGCGGGCCACCATGTCTGCCAGTTGGTCCTGTTAAAGATGGGGATGGAGGTGTCTTTGAGAGAAAGCGACATAGTAAAAAATATCTGGGATGCAACAGTGTTAGCATGCAATACCAGCATAGGTTCGTTACCATGGCGCCATCCAGTGCATAGGAACAGTCTTTTACGACGTTCACTAGCACAATGAATGTGCAATGATGGTGAGCAATGAGGTCAGGCAACATGTAGGTGCAGTCTTTCGACACACACTACAGTGCACTGACAGGGCTCATAACCTGTTGAAGCAACAGGTGTATGGTAGAGAAATACCTGACACTCACCAAGGGGTTAGCGGGTATTGCTGCAAGCGATGGTTGTGGTAAGAACACAAGATGTTATTCAAACTCAGACAACTGAGTTCTAACTTATATACTACATGTGGCATGTGACTATTTCCATATAAGGTAAACTACACTACTACTAGTAAGTATAAGTAGCGTTGAGAGCTACTACATGGTGCTCGATCAACACCCCTCTCAGAAACTAGCCCCTCAACGCGAGGGACCATTTGAAATTTCACAGGTCATTTCACTTGTGTTGTACAAACTCCGCCTACCAAAGATATGGAAAATTCACAACACCTTCCACGCACCACTTCTGACTCCCTATCAGGAAACTGCCAAACATGGACCAAACTTTATTCCACTTCCACCAGATATAATAGATGGGGAAGAGAAATTTGAAATTGAACAAATCTTAGCCCATCAGGATTTCACTTGATGCTGCCACTATCTTGTTTCATGGAAAGGATACCTATCCTCCAAAAATATCTGGGAATCTGAATCCAATCTAGGACATGCTGTGGACCTCCTCAACGAATATAAGGCCAGGGATCCAGTCCCCTTCCCTCCTTAACCCCTCAATTTCTCACTTGCTTTTGAGTCGAGCCCTAGCTCCTTCATCGCTGTCACCATTCTCACTGAACTCTTGATGTCCTCTTTGTCGCTCAATGCAACATCGTTCCAACTTCCCATTCGTGCCCACCACCTCCCAGACTGCTCCCAGTGAATTCTCTTCGCCTCAGTGTTGGGGAACCCCGCTATAGCCCATGCCCTATCATCCATACCCAACTATCAAGACAGCCTGATTCTCCAATCTTTGGGAGTCATCTTTCATATATATGCCACTGGATGGACACTCCACACACAACTCTTCCCAGATGGGACCCTGCCTGTCTACACTGCAGCCATGGAACAGGCCATCTACATCTCCAGAGACACAATCCTGGATGCCTTCAATGATCACAGATTCACTGAGATCCTCTCACCACCCCCATCCCCCCTGTATATGCACATTCTGTGCCCCATCGTCAACACACTTCCCATCCATCTACAAACTTATTACCTGGACGACAATGCAGATCACCCCTGGGATGGGAATACCTAGGCCAGAAATCCTAGACGAACCATCTGGGATGATGACTCCACCATCACCCCCAGCTCCCCCTTATCCCCCGACTCCACATCCACAGAGCCATTGCCTGTCCCATATCCAAACCCTCCCACAACTAGCAGACATTCCAGAAGTGGAGGTCCTGACACCACTCCAGGCTAGTAGCAATACTGTTCCCAGATCTCTCTCCACTCTTCCTGCAGACCACCCCGATGTCCTCACTTTCCTCACTACCATACCCCTCCTTGGACGAGGGAGTCCTATCCCTGAACCTGAGTACATATTCCCTGCTCGAGAACATCCCTCCACTCCAACACTCTCCTGTCATCCTCATAATGTCAAATGATATAGTGCAAAGATTTCATTCAGATTACCCAGCTCCTCAGCATGAGCTGTGGGCAAACAACCTGAGGGATATTGAGGAAAGCCATGACAGGCAACCCCATTTCCCTCCACCCATCGCTATAACAAGGACTTCATGGAAATGCCCTCACTGTAGCCAGGCTGCTCCTCCTGACCCATCGACATAGACACTCTTCCCTCTCTACCTCCTACTCCTTCTCGTCCTATCCTCAGTCACTGTTCTGTCTGTAACCAGTGAGGACACCTTCATGCTGATTGTGCACAATACGAATGTCCCTTCTGTTCAGATGACCGCTCCCAGCCACATACAGGCCTACTGTCCTCAACATCACTGTTTACTTTGCAGAGAGTTGGGACACTCAGATGAGTTATGCCCAACTAGACATAATCCTCTTGATGACTACAATCCGACAGACTATGAAGTCAATGAGGGAGACACAGATTGGAGGTCTCATAGGTGCTTCAACTATAGAAAGGGGGTAATGTTATGGTTTACTGAGGGGGTACACCTTTTCCTAGTCTTCTTCATTCATTCATCTTCTGCCTCACTCACTATACATTGTATTTGTAGTGGAGTTGTCCTCCACATGTACCAGATATGTCCCTGATTCTCTTCCCTCTCTTGGCTCACATGGCACCCTGCCTATACTCATGTTTAGACATTTATTCTGTTTCCACCACAGCGTATTACTTTGGACTTCTTGCTGTGGCACACATGTTACTGTGCATACTACACATAACACTTTATGACTCAAACTGACTCTGTAGTGCTGTGCACTTGAGTCATACTTAGACAGAGGCAGAATCCCTTTGGGCTCCCACTCCCTATTTCCTTTCTTGACTCTATGCACGGACCAGGGGCCCACCATACAAATACTCTCGCTGCTCTCGGCTGTACCTTTTCCCTAAGCTAGTTCTATGCAATACCAGTGTTATTTCTAGTGACCACTGAGTCTAGTGAGCACATAGTTCATACCTAGATAGGTAAGATTACTTAGGTTTTGCATTGTCTCGAAGCTCAGCACTCAGACTACAAACTTCACTTGTATCCTTGCTCTTTTTTTGTCCTCACTTGAGCCTAGTATTGCAGTATTGCAGTATGCTACACTGTGCATTACAACCAGCTGATGAACCTCTATCACACAGTGAGCTGGCTGGAGGACAGAACTTTACATTAGGTCCATCCTGATCCACTCTTCCCTTGCAGTCATGATGTGAATGATATTGAACCCAGTTTTCAATCAGACACCAATCACTCTCCATCTTCTCCCATGCTTGTCAATGAAGGGCCAGTTGACATCCCAGACTCCATCCACTCAGATGTCAATTACTACTTTACACCTTCATCTCCTCCTGAGAAAGGTATCAGTGAGCTGGTGGGAGACATCAAGATGGACACAGATGATCCTGATACTAGTCCTGTGGGAACACTCACAGAAACATATGAAGTTTGCAGCAATGCTTTCCTGGGTGGTTCAACATTCATGGACCAGTCTGCCAAGGAACTGCAAGAAAATTTGTACTATCCCTTTGCTTCTGGGGACAAGTGGCAATTTGTCTCTTGGTGCATCTCTCCTGGGTGGAGTATGTCTGCTATAAATACACTGTTGTCTTTGAATGTTGTAAGTAATCACTAATTTCATTTTGGCTGACATTCCAAAGATTAAGAGATTATGCCTCTCATTCCAGACTGCAAAAGAACTTTAGATGCATGTAGAAACTCTTCCCTCTGGTCCTCAGTGATTATGTGAATGCATACAAGTTGCACATCCTACCAAGTAATCCATCCGTCTCTTTTATCATCCTGCACTAGAATGCCTTCAAGCTCTCTTAAGTCACCCCATACTTGCCCCTTATATTACCTTTGTCCCTCGCAAGGTTTGGACATTGGCCACCAGGATTTGCTGTATATATGAAGATTGGTTGAGTGGGGATCATACTTGGGCAATTCAGGTACATTATGGCTGATGTCACTTTTGGATTGTTAATCAACATTTTAGGATGACCTTCCCCATGGCACAACACTGCTAGGGGTCATTCTCTCTTCTGACAAAATGAATATTTCCATTATCAATGGAAATCACATGGCATACCCTCTACTCATCAGTCTTGCAAACATTGCTCCTGAGATCCATTCCAAGATATCTCTGCATATATACATACCTACTTCACACACTTTTTCCTATTGTGAAGTTCACTCATAAACTTTCACACATTCAAAGTCTCCTACAAGATAGGCTCATTCATCAAGTGCTAAATAAGGTCCTAGAGCCACTGAAGACAGCTGCCCATGTTGGCATTATGATGGATGATCTGCTCAGCAATGCACAGTACTGCTATACTCTGTTAGCTGTCTATATTGTCAATACTCCCAAGCAGAGTCTCATGGCATGTATGAATCCAAAAGTGTCTCCTCTCACCACTGTGTTTTGGAAGAATTTTGGTGATCCATTTCTTCATCTTCCACACACCACATCTCTTACTCTTGCTGCCATCCAAAAGCATGTGATGCATGCTCCCCATCAGATTTTAAAGTGTTCTTGAAAATTTCCAGGATGTTGTTCTTGAATGGAGTTGTGGAGCCCTTCTGGGTGAACTGGTTGTTATCCTGTCCCTCACATTTCCTTCATCTCAAACCATTACATCACTTCCAATGGTTCACATTGGATCATGACATTCAGTGGTCCATTTAAGTTATTACTGCTCTCGAAATAGATTCTTGCTTTTCACTTTTGTAAACTCTCATTGAGTATCATGTGTTTGAGGATGGCATCTTGACACTCAAGCAAGTCACCAGCCACAACCAGAGATCTGTACAATGTTACATCATAGGTGTCATCACTGGCACTATCCCCCATTGCTATCTGCACTCTTCTTAACTTCAGATATCTTGTGCAAGCTTTGATATTCTCTGACACATCACTGGACAAGCAAACAAAGGCTCTTAAACTATTTCATGACAACAAAGATGCCATGATATAGGCTGGTGGTAGGAAGAATTCTTGGGTAATCCCTAAATTGGAATTACTTCAAAGTGTAGTCTCAAACATCCAACACTCAGGCCCAATCACACAATGGTCGGCTGATGCTACCAAGCATGCTCACATCCAAGAGATCAAAGTACCAGCTTGGGTGAGTAATAACCAAAACTACCATAACCAGATGGCTCAGTACCTTGATCATGCTGACAAATGCATATGCTTTGACCTTGCTACTTATCTGGAATCCTGGGAGCAGAACACTGCTGTAGATAAAAACAACAGTATCTCTGACAACAAGGGTAAGCATGAGCCTGATGTTGGCTTTGAGGTGCCCCCTCTTGGTCAACATGTATAGCTAGCTCAGTTGCCAGTCGACTATTTCAACATTACACATTTACTTGCACACAGTTGCATTCCTGGTGCTCTCAAACCATATTGCACCTTCTCAACACATACTACTGCATTCCATATTGCAACAAAGCCATCTCTCCACCTCAGTA
>JBBPJO010000265.1:0-17375 GCA_038088815.1 Boletus nobilissimus | reverse complement strand
TCTCGAAGCTCGGCATCGCTCCTCGAGGATTCCTCTACTTGTCACTTGCTCTCTCTTCATTAACTCGCGAATCTCTTCTTGTATCGCAGCACGCTACGTCACTACTACGCTGTGCATTACAGCAGGACGCGACGGTGGATGTAACGCACAGCGTAGTAGTGACGTAGCGTGCTGCAATACAAAGAAGAGTTCGCGTGTAGAGAAGAGAGAGCGAGTGACGAGTAGAGGGATCCTTGAGGAACGATGCCGAGCTTCGAGACGACGTGAAGTCTAAGCTGGTCCTACCTATCTAGGAATCTCGCTAGACTCGGTGGTCACTAGGAACTACACTGGTATTGCGTAGAACTAGCTTAGGGAAATTACAGGAGGGCAAGAGAGCACCCTTATACATGGTAGGCCCCTTCTAAATAAGGAAAGGATGCGCAGCATCCACAGTAACTAAAATATGACTCAATGCGCAGCAAGGGAGTCAGTACGAGTCATGAAGAGTCATGACGAGATATAAATAGAAAGGCTATGCCACAGGCGATGAAGTCCGAATAAGGCAACTGTGGCGGAACGGGAAGGAAGTCTAAATAAGGTAAGGGCGGGGCGCTGTGTGAGTCAGAAAGGAAAAGAGATCAGGAAACATATCTGGTATAATGGAGGACGACTCCATTACGAATACAACCGTGTACGGTGAAGTGAACGAGACTAGGAGACGAGTGAACGAAAAGTGTAAAGGAAAAAGTGTACCCCCTCGTAAACCATAACAGTGGAGGGGTGCGCTGCCTCGTAAATTGACCAGAGACCTCAGGTCGCCTGAATGCTCCTGCCACTTGTAAAAGCTGGGCGTGAGTCAAAAGCTGCCCACTTAGTGTTGTGTTGCAACCCCTGAAGAAATTAAGAGGTCAAACAATAAGTTGAGTCATTCACCGGTGTACCTGATAACAGCGTCATTCTTATTGAGGGTAATGCAAGCTGCATTACCTGGAGCAACCACACATTCATCTCCTGATACACTTCTGAGGGTACCGCGCCAACCCTTGGAGTGACCTCTGATCACCAAAATTTCCTTTCCCACATATCGCTCAGCATTGTCATGCTCCGAAATCCGGGATTCGTGCGCTACATGTGTAATGGGCACGACGAAGCGTTCCTACGCAGAAGGTCAGCACACCAGAGGAGGAGGGGCTTGATACTTACTCCCTCGGCCCAAGCATCAACCTCCAATAATTTCCGGTCGAGGTCGACTGCCCCGACGATCCCTCTTCTCCCTAACCACCTGCCTCGCACGACCATGACACCGTCACCAATCCTGACATTGTAACCGCGCCTTGCTGAGTAGCTAATAGCACTAGGGGGTGGTTGGAACAGCGCCGAGCGAATATCGACCGTAATGGTGGGCTGAGAGGCATACGAGGGCCGTACAGATACTGCAGTTGGGGTATGGACTTCAACAGTCCTGAAAAGTCCTGTAAAGGGGCCCGAAAGGACCACAGCACTGTCGCCAATTTGGATATCACAATCAATCTCCTTGGAGATCTTTGTGGGTACGAGTGAGGGCTGGTCAGGTGAATACGACTCGAGAAGGTATGGTGGCGCACGAATCTACAATATTCATTAGGTGGCTTGCTCTCATCAAAGAGAATAAAACTTACCAGTAATCGGTCTTGATCAATGAAAGTTACCTCTCTGGTGTGATCATCAACTTCTGTGATCAATCCAAACTTCCCGATATTTTGATGATGTATGTTTTGGTGGTCACTGCAAGGGTCGGCAATGATTTGGACAAGATCTCCTGCTTGGTAGATCCAGCTGAGAGCAGCGAGGGGTACAACCAAATGGTGCTTCTCCGATGTACTCTCCACCATCACGGAGGAATTCTCAAGGTCAATGGAAACTAACTTGGCTCGTAGTTGGAAATGGTTCGAGTCGTTGAGCACCACGCGGTCGAGGGGGTTCCAGAATATTTGATTGTATTGCCTGTGGGTGTCATACATGAAGGGGGGGGTCGATCCAAGATTGAACATGAAGCGCTATTTGATGGGGAGAGGGTCTGGAAAGTGCGCGCACTTGTGTTTCTGGTAATCGAAGGAGCAGGAGTCCAGCGACATATTCACGCCCTTGAAATACGAAAGCCCAGCATCCATGTACGCGAGCGGATTCGACACCTCCATAGCGTTCCTGGGAGAAGAGCCGACACGCATGAATATTTTCACTGATTTTCTCGTCGTCGTGATGGCGTGGAAGGGGGGTGAGATTCCTTGATGCAACCAAGACATCGAGCAAGCCAGAGTCCTGATTGAAGGCAATCACGTATCCCAGGTCACCTGTATATTGGCCACATTTCACGATAACGCACCATGACGGAATAGTGCGCGACCTTCCGAACAGGTTGCGGACTACGGTTTCCTCAGCGGGCACGCAGAGGATACTTCGTATGCAGTCGACATGTGAAGGGGGTGCAGAACTGAACAACGCCTTTGGACACAGCGCTGATACGCTCACATGGCCGGGGAGTCTTTTAATCGGTGACGACTCGAGACCGGCCTTGCTCCACATCTCTGCCATATACGCCGCAGAACTAGCTGCATAGAGTCAGATAAGTCGAAGCAGCTTTGAACCTAGAAACTTCTCACCGGGCACAATTCTAATAAACCAAAGACGATTTTCCACGGGGACAGCCAAGGAGGGTGAAGGTGAAAGGGGTGGGGATGTTGATTCGCGTGATCATATGTGTTGAACGGAAGCGGGCCCATAAGAGGTGAGCCTGCGATGGTGTTCCGGAAGTGAAATCACAGCGAGCTTCTCCTCTCGCTTCTCCACATTATTCTTGAATGCTAATTCAGAGACGAGATCCTCCCAGTAGCCAATTTTTGCATACCTTCCGTGTTGGAAATCCAGCTTCTTCATGAGGATGTCGAATTTGAGGGTACCACGCAGCCAATCACTGATTGCTTTCCAGAGAGCGATGTCATCCATGACTTCTAGGTCTGGATCCACTTCCTCTTCGCTCTCTTCATCATCCCCTAATCCATAATGGAGAACGTAGTGCTGTGAAATCGTGTCAATTGCTTGAGTATACCTTGACGGACCAGGGAGAGGAACAGCTGGATAGATATTGGGCTGAACAGAACTATCCTCGTCGTCTGGAGTAATGAAAGTGGCTAGGTTAGGAAGAGTGGGTTAGAGAGCAAATAAAAATGTCGGAGACAACTCACCATCATCCTCATTCTCGTCAAGCTCATCCTCATCCGTGTCATCTTTGGCCTCCAAATCGAAGAAACGAGAGACTGTGGAACATTGCGTCTGCATTCCATTTTTGAGGACCTGAAGACCATTGAGAAAATTAGAGAAGCTTGTATAAAACTGACTTTTTGTCGTTTTGGAGGTGGTAAATTCTCAGTGCACCAACAAGTTTTTCTACCCCGACCCTCAGATGGTGCTCGAATAACAATGAGTTCGTGGACGCACTCCCCAATGTAGCAGTGCTCACCAATGCTGGTTGTATCGATGGATCGATCCGCAACAGAGACGCCACGAGCCTGCATGGCATCGTCCACTGCTGTGACTGCGCCCAGTGTATCATCGTCTTCGGAATGATTGAATATTTCGTGGAAAATGTTGTTCCAATCCTCGGGGTTGTAGCCTCCAAGCGCTTCAAGTTTCTCTGTGAGCGGGACAAACTCCGTTTTGCCTTTTGCCCATTGCATGAGAAGGTTCCATGCTTCGCGCCGATCCAGTAAGGTGGTGCCTGCAAGTATATTTGTGAAGGAACCCACTGACGTAGGCGGCAACTCACCCTGGCTCCTTCCCATCCTTGTGCTGGAGGAGGGTGCTATCGTGTGAGTATATCACGTGAACAAATTCAAATTCAACGTACTATACCTAATTAATCGGTAGCAATGGTCCCGCACAGTGTTAGGTCAGCCTGGCCGTTTCTGGGGCGTGATCAGATCGGGGTGGCGGTGACGAGACCGTGAGTCGGCCATTGACCGACCTAAGCCCCATGGAAGGATTAGTCACTGGCAGGCAGACTTAGGCAACCGGGCTTGCTAATGGATTAAATAAGCCGACTGACCAAGAAAACCACTCTGTCGCGACACCCGTGGCAGTCCGACTTGCAGTGCAGTGATTCTCTACAGCATCAAACTGCATATTGCTGAAGACAAAGATCCGCTTGATCATCCGGTCTTTCGGAACATTGTGCTTGACGGCGAGCGGAAGGATGGGTTGAGGAAGTGTCGTTAATATTATTGAACGAGACCAATGGATGCAGGGGATACAGATAAACCTGACAGGAAGCCTTGATGATATAAAAGAAACTGGGCATTTGAGCAACTTTGTGAGAACACAGGAGATCGATGTTCAGTGAGAATTGATGGATGTGATGATAGGGACAGTTCCCCCAAGTCGACTATCACCATGTGTGACATGCAGTCAAGCAAATACTGGCCGGGTTGGACGGACCGTCGAGTCTTGATTTAAGAGAAACCTGATACGTTTGCCATCACATGCTGTAAATCGTACATTCAAAGTGACATGTCGTTCACATTACTTTGCTTTTCTGGTTGGAGCGTGACCTTTACAACTTGCTACCTGCAACGGCGTCCTCTTCTCCGCCTCCTCAAAGTTGATGACATTCCAGATGGCATTAAGGTACTACATGGTGTAACGCACAGCGTAGTAGTGACGTAGCGTGCTGCGATATGAAGAAGAGTTCGCACGTAGAGAAGAGAGAGCGAGTGACGAGTAGAGGAATCCTCGAGGAGCGATGCCGAGCTTCGAGACGACGCGAAGCCTAAGCTGGTCTCACCTATCTAGGAATCTCGCTAGACTTGGTGGTCACTAGAAACTACATTGATATTGCGTAGAACTAGCTTAGAGAAATTACAGGAGGGCGAGAGAGCGCCCTTATATACGGTAGGCCCCTTCTAAATAAGGAAAGGATGTGCAGCATCCGCAGTGACTAGAATATGACTCGATGCACAGCATATGAGTCGTAATGAGTCACAACGAGTCAAGACAAGTCATAAATAAGAGGGCTATGCCGCAGGCGATGAAGTCCGAATAAAGCGACTGCGGCGGAACAGGAAGGAAGTCTAAATATGGTAGGGGCGGGGCGCCATGTGAGACAACAAGGAAGAGAGATCAGGAAATGTATCTGGTATAATGGAGGACAACTCCATTACAAATACAACCACGTATGGTGAAGAGAACGAGACTAGAAGTCGAGTGAACGAAAAAGCGTAGCGAAAAAGAGTACCCCCTCGTAATCCGTAACACATGGAATCATCATGAAAGGCATGTTTCGTCGAAAGAAAAAAGAGAGCGTACATCGACTTTGATGTTGGGATATTGAAGGTAAGATGCATGCTCTCAGATGTCAACGCCAATGATGGGGAAGTGTGTCAAGAGCGGGTCTTGGTTGGCCGTCGTCACAGTCTCGAGTACGTTGTTCTTGGAGTTGTATCCCTGTACAAATCCCCGCGGTGGTTGGTTTGGCGTCAAGGTAGGCCAGCGGACGGAAAGGAACGTACGAGCCAGCCCCAACCGGAACCTTGAATGGCAGCCGTTGTCGCATTGAACTCTTTGATGAAAGCGCCGACGGTGTCCCAGCTGGCTTCGATGGCTAACTTCAAGGGTCCATCCTTGACTTTACCACCGACGCCATTGCCATTGGTTGCAGATGGAGCCGTGTTAGTCCAGAAGAGTGGTTGATGTGGCCTGGTGGGAACAGTCAGTGAGTATGACGTGAGAACCCAATCGTGATCATGATAGCGATAAGGTGGAGAAGAGCAACAGAAATGAAAGAATTGCTACGTATCGTGGCATGCAATGGGGAGCGTGTCATGTAATAAAAGACTTATCACCACCATTGAACTTGAGAGCGGCTTGGAGGGCGATGCATTCCTTGGGTGTGGCAGCTTTGAGATAACTGGCCTCCGCGGCGTTGAGGGCGTTCACGTATCCTTTGTGGTGCTTCGTGTGGTGGAGTCGCATGATTTGCTCCGAAATCTAAGGTTGAAGTGCATCGTAGGGATATGGGAGCTCGGGGAAAACGTAAGTTGTTGTGTGTGGGGGTGGTGATGAAAAGGTGTCTTGTCTCATCGTTGTCTCATGTTTATCCGCCAGTAATCAACATTCTCAAATACACACGCCACGTCATTCTACATACTGTGCCTGGGGCAGCGGTCAATTCAACTCAGCCTCCAGTTTGTAGAGTAGGACATACCAATGTTCACATACGGACTCTTCTTGCAGCCTCCTAGTAGTTCCACATCACCGCTGTCAAAGAAGGAATATCCCGCTGTGTCCCACACTGATTAGATGATAGGATTAGACATTAGAAATGATGACTGACTCATTGTATCCTCGTAACCGTCACTTGCTCCATCGTCCGAGCTACTCCCATTGGTAGCCATCCCGTCTTGGAGTCACGAAGAATTCCTGAATGATCGACAAACGGAGCCGGTCTCTCATTGGCCGACAAGTAGAGTTGGACGAGAATATGCTGGACATCCAACAGGTAGCTCTGCAACGTATCCAAGTACCGTCTTGTCTGAAGATGTCTCGATTCAGACGCTACATGGTAACTCAAACTTGGGGACGACACACATGGTTATTCCATTCTCCTTGATGATGTAGCCAATGCCATATCCATCCACAGCAATGGGACCAAACCCAAAAAGCTGGAGAGCAGGGTTTCCACAGTTTGATGTCGACAAAATGGAAGTGCTAAGCAAGTTCCAACCAGGGTCCGCAAAGATGGGTGGGAATGCTGCCTGAGCAGTCGTCGCGGCATTCGGAACAGGATCGCCGGGGAGGGGATCGAGATTCCCACTTAGCTGGCGTTGATAAAGGCAATACAACGCATAGGTATGTCTAGTTCGGGTGTGAGCGTAGCTGGTCCAGCGTCGACCTTCCAGACTGACCTATCTTGTCCGAGGCCCTGACTACACCATCTCGTCAAGGTGACGTGACACTCGCATGCCCTGCACAGGGCAATGATCTTTTCCTCGTGGGAAGCCTCAGAGAAAAACGTCTGAAACAAGGTTTTAGGCCAGACGGAATGGAGGAAATGAAGACACTGACCTTTGTAAGCTTTACACTTTCTGGCTGGACAGTCCAGATGGCTTCGGTCCGGCCGTGTAGAAACGCCTTTGTCATCGCGGGCTCATATGTGCACTCGATTCTTCCTGAGTTTCGTGATCAGTTTCGTCGACATTTCGAGCTGGCTCAACTTGCCATAAAGGCCAATGTATGCGGCCTGGAATGCCATTTGAATGAATGCATCTGGACTGAATTGGTGGCTAGTGATGAAGTTCTTCCTGTGCCCTTTGAATTCCAAAGCTTGGCAATCATTCTGGCAGATCAAGTTGCTTAACCTCGTCTCTGCGAACCATATGCCGACATGGATCTGGGATGTAAGCATCCAGATGAGTTTGGCAGGGCTGGTATCGTATCACTCCACAGAAGGACAATGGCAGTGTCTCCCTGGATTGGTTTGGGGAGGCTTGTACGACTTTGAATGAGGGGGGAGTGGAGCGTGAAATAGTGTGGGCGCTGAAGGGTCAATGGAGCGCGCCAGAAGCATCAAGCCCTCTCTGAATACATTGGCTGCAAATCTGACAAAGTGGTGAGCCCCGAGAAATTAAAAGGTCACATGTCAAGCACGTACCTGAGAACGGTAGGCCATCGACACCAGTATGCTCGAAGTTGATTCCAGCCGCACCATCCACACAAACGATGATTTGAAGCTGTTTTCACGCAATCATCGATGAGTGTGAACCTTATCATACCACCTATTAGTACATGTACCCACTTGAACTCCTTTGCGAAGATCGTAGGTCCCACACAAGAAATTGGAGCAGAGTGCCGCCAAGTCTTTTCTGTTTGACTTCCCTGAGCTGTTGCGCTGGTTTTCGACAGCTTCGCGAGCAAGGGCAGCATCATCAACGAGTCTTAAGCAAGCAGCGTTCGTGCGGTCCTCTGAAAGTGCTTGGCACAAGACCAGGTCTTACGGTTCCTGGTGGTGAGCACTCCGATGGCAGTGTGGGCAACCTGGTCGTCATACATAATGAAGGATGAGAGCGAAGGATGACAGTGGTTACCAGACCTCGGTAATAGGTGTCTTGTCCACGTCATGCACGATGGCTTGAAGGTTCTGCAATACCTCGCGTTCTGTTAACAGGGGCCTATTCTCGTTGTCGAGGACATCGAACCAGTCTGGGTGGACCAGATTGCTCAAAACACGAATGACATAGTAAAAAGGATCGGTTATACGTACAAAACTGTCCACGTCTGAGAATGATATGACGAGCGGCCTTGTTCATGACCATCTTGCATTTCCACATGATCAATCTCCATCCGTGATTAACCAATGGAATTCACACCTGTGTCGGGAGCCGTGCTGTTCCGAACAACCTTGTATATTGATCTATGTCGAGTGGACGCCCATGGACGGCATCTGGATTGAATAACCCGGCACGAAGATCATGGATGAAGCCAAGGGAAGAGATGACGAGTGCGGCAGCACGAGGGGGTTGAGATACCCGATCGGGGGTGGGATCATTCCTTGACAATTGATATCAAGATCAATAAACTATGATTTGGGGGAAGATGATGCGTACTCAAGCACGAAGAAAGCATTGAGGGCGAGGACCACTGGATCGGTGTGCGATAAGCAGCTCTCATACCTATATCAGACAGGCTTCATATCACAATGATCGAGAGATTCAATATCACCCACCAAAAGTCCTCAATATAACTGTGTGACCGAAGAACGTTGGCGCTATTTCCAGACATGAATCAAGAGACTTACCTTGGTCGTCCTGCAGCCCACTGCTTGAAATAACATGCAAGTTTTCCCGCAACCTCATCGAGTGTATCAGGAATGCCAAAAATCTCCGAATAGGGAGGCCGATATGTGGCACAAGCTAGGATAAGATGAACATTCTGTACAAAGGAAAGCTGTACTAACCCTTACCTCCTTGATCTGAACTGAGTTCAGCTGCACCCAACATGACGTATCATTTTGTGACTGGGCAGCTTGTCGACAGCATTCAGTTGAAATGCAGGTACTGTTATGGGTGTTGAATACGGACACATCACTTAAATATACATGAGCAACTTTTCATCACACAGCCGTGAAGGTTACCCTGATTTCTGCAGTGACACCAGTAAATCCGACCCTTCTGGAATAATAAGATCTGCGACTCCATGGGTTACATCACAACGAGATACACTGAACCAAACTTTGCTCTGACTGCAACTCCGAATGAATTCGAGGATTTGGGTGAGCGCCACACAATGATTTTGGAACATGGTTCATCGACAAAACTCTTCTCTATCATATTCGTCTGGATACCCTGTTGGGCTGGGAGGCGCAGACAAGTCAAAAGCACTAATGGCACAAGCACGGACAACCATCGTTATTGAGTAGAAAAGGTGCCAAAAGACAATCAGGCTTTCCGAGAACGTATTTGGCGTGCACTGACAGGGCTACAACTGAGCTTTGCTGAGACTTGGCATAGTTGGGGAAGCAAGTTGGGCTGTCCAAATCTGGCAGGTGTTTGTTTGTTTCCAAGGCCATTGCCAAATAAAGGCTGTGGCACCAGTCCTGGTCGCCATTTTCATTCTAGTCGGTGGTTAAAGCATGACCAACATCAGTTGGGTTTGGCCGTGAGGAATGCCAAGGAGGCGTATTGACAGCGTCCGGTGAGTAGTCTTGGCTACGATGGACTTAGACAAGTCATAGATAACCCATCGTAGCACTCAGCCACTTGTTGACTATCTGGCAGGCTCACTCAGTAACCTAACAGTAGGTACAACAATGTCACACTTTTCCCTGATCATCCACGGAACTGTGTGTTAAAATTCACACCTACGAACCAATTTCCCCCCCCCCCCCTTTGACCCCGCAGGTCATAGACCAACTTGCACCCATCCACCTCAGGGTGATCGTCTCGTGGTCAAGCCATTACACACGATCTTCTCCATCCCTCTCGAAAGCAACGATGAGACGGCCAACTCTTCTTCGCGCTCACTCGATCCAAGGAGTCATCTTGACTATATGACTCATTCCCCTTTCTTCCAGGCATACCCATTTCCCTGGGTCTCGCCGCACAGCCAGTCAAATTGATCAAAATGCATGGAATACTTCACAGCATCTTTTCGCGCACCGGACCGAATTGCTGTATCCTGCTGCCGTGCTTGTCCCACCCACACGTCGACGGGAGTCATCATGCTTCCCTTCTCCCTCAAACGACAAACTTCTCTCCAAGCTCCTTCCGAAGTGAAAGGCAATCCTCATGCTTCACATACACTCATACTCAAGGACCCTGCCTACCCGTCTTCTTCCCTTTACAGCGTGCGATTTTGCAATTTTACTTGGTCACTCCTACTCCATATGTGCGTGTGTAGCATGTAGGTCCCTGTGTATCACACGCACATACACACAGTGGAACTGCATCTCTCATGTTGTGCTACGCCCTTGATCTGCTGTGCCTTCCACCATGCATGGAATAGGGAGTTTCCGAGATTTACCCACCTGCACTCTCCCCATGGTGTCTCCTTGCATGTTTTTTTGTGGGACATGGCTGCATGCTGTTGTCATTCAATCCAGCCACTTACAGTTGAGAGGTCGTTTTCGCTCCACTCCTCATGGAATCTAGCCCCAATAGGATCATGTCAAGTATCATGTTCCCTCCGCAACGTGGCTGCCTCAGCCTTTTGATAGGTTGGCGTTGATCAGAATCAGAAACTTGGGGGTTCGCTGAGATCGAGTGACACAGCTATCTGGCGGCTGCTCTCTTTGTGCACGATCCAGCCAGGCATGTCAGAGGGGACATGACCATCGCAATCCGCACACATCAGGTGCTTTCATTTCATTTCATGGAACGTCTAAAAGAACTGGCTGGATGTGTGTCATTCTAAGATGAAGCTGGATGTGATCGATACAGATGGATAAAACGAATCTCGTCATCTAGTGACAATTTTAAAAAAGTGGCATGAGCTGGTACTGTATGCAAAACAGATAAAGAAAGGAGGAGCGCAGTAAATGGTATAACTTGGTCCCAAATGAAATATCCCAAATGACCATGCGCGAAGGACGGCTTCGATGTCTGGCTTGGTTGAAAAGGTGACGAGGGCGTATCCTTTGCATTTGGGGGTGTCCTCCAGCTTGTTGAGGTAGTAGGGAGGGAAGGTGATGTATTGGACACAAAGGTGTAACACACAGCGTAGTAGTGACGTAGCGTGCTGCGATACAAGAAGAGATTCGCGAGTTAATGAAGAGAGAGCAAGTGACAAGTAGAGGAATCCTCGAGGAGCGATGCCGAGCTTCGAGACGATGCGAAGCCTAAGCTGGTCTCACCTATCTAGGAACGTCGCTAGACTTGGTGGTCACTAGAAACTACACTGATATTGCGTAGAACTAGCTTAGGGAAATTACAGGAGGGCAAGAGAGCGCCCTTATATATGGTAGGCCCCTTCTAAGTAAGGAAAGGATGCGCAGCATCCGCAGTAACTAAAATATGACTCAATGCGCAGCAAGGGAGTCAGTACGAGTCATGAAGAGTCATGACGAGATATAAATAGAAAGGCTATGCCACAGGCGATGAAGTCCGAATAAGGCAACTGTGGTGGAACGGGAAGGAAGTCTAAATAAGGTAAGGGCGGGGCGCTGTGTGAGTCAGAAAGGAAAAGAGATCAGGAAACATATCTGGTATAATGGAGGACGACTCCATTACGAATACAACCGCGTACGGTGAAGAGAACGAGACTAGAGGTCGAGTGAATGAAGAATAGTAAAGAAAAAATGTACCCCCTCGCAGACCATAACATTACCCCCTTCCTATCATCGAAGCACCTGCAAGACCATCAATCTACCTCCTCTCCTTCGTTGACCTTGTAATCGGTGGGGTCGTAGTCATCAAGGGGGTTATGCCGGAAGGGATAAATATCGTCGGAGTGGCCGAGTTCTCCGCAGGAAGAGCAACGGTGGCAGGGACAGTAGGCCTGAATATGGCCAGGAGCGGTGATGCGGCAGAACGGACACTCATAGTGGGGGCAGTCGGCGTGGAGATGTCCTCGCTGATTGCATGAGAAACATCGTCCTAGGACGGGGCAAGCGGGATGAGAGGGAGTAGGAGGGAGAGAGGGGAGGGAATCTACTTTGATGGGTCGAGATTCTGACTCTGGCGCCGGCGAGGGCGACGCCGCAAAGTCCTTGTTAGTTTGACCAGAGGTGGGGAATGGAGTTGCCTGTCTCGACTTCCCTCTATTTCCCTGAGAACGTTGCCCCACAGCTCGGGCTGCTGAGCTGGGGAGTCCGAATGAAATACCCTTGCCACGTCGATTGAATTGACGAGGACGACGGGTGGGAGTTGGAGTGGTGGGATGTTCTCGAGTGGGGAGTACGTTGGCAGGTTTGGGAGTGGGCGTCCCTCGTCTGAGGAGGGGGACGGTGGTGAGGAAAGCGAGGACCTCAGGGTCGTCGTGGGGGAGAGCAGAGAGGGGTCCAGGAACAGGAGGGCGGCTAGCTCCTCTAGCAGCATCAGTACTTCTTGATTGGCGAGATGGTCCAGCTGCGGGAGTTGGCGGAGGAGGGACAGGGAGGGGTGCTGTAAAGGCGGAGTCACCGGCTGAGGAGAAGTCGGGGGACAAGGCATTTGGGGTGACGGTGGAGTCGTCATCCCAGATGGGGTTGCGAAGGTTGCGGGCCCAAGTGTCCCCATCCCAGGCGTTGCCCGGGTGGTTGTCCAAGTAGTAATCTCGAAGGTTGACTGATAGGGTGTTGACGAGGGGGAGCAAAACGTGCAGGTACAAGTTGGAGGGGATTGCCATGATGACATCGGAGAATCCATGGTCATGGAGGGCATTCAAGATAGCATCTCTGGAGGAATGGATGGCCTGTTCCATTGCAGTGGTGTAGACAGGCAGGATCCCATTGGGGAAAAGCTGAGCGTGGAGTGTCCGTCCGGTGGTGTATGTATGAAAGATGAGGCCCAAAGATTGGAGTATGGGGTTATCCCTATAAAGGGAGCAAGTGGAGATGTGCTGGGCCATGGCAGGATTCTTGAGGAGAGAAGCGAAAAGGATTCGGCGGGTTCGGTCTGGGAGACGGTGGAGTCTGACTGGGAATACGGAGGGGGTTCCATTCAAAGAAGCAGACATAGGCGAGAGAGGATGGCAGCAATGATGACAAATAGAGGAGCAAGGGCTTGACTCGAGAGGTAAGAGAGGACTTGGATTATGGGGGAAAGGCGATGGGATCCCTGGCCTTATATTCTTCCAGGAGGTCCACAGCATGTCCTAAATTGGATTCAGGTTCCCAGGTATTTTCGGAAGATGGGTAGCCTTTCCAAGAAACGAGGTAGTGGTGTCGGCGGGCGGAACCCCGATGGGCTAGGATTTGTTCGATTTCAAATTCCTCTTCTCCATCTATTATGTCTGGCGGAAGCAGAATGAAGTTGGGTCTGTGTTCAGCAGTTTCCCGATAGGGAGTCAGAAGCGATGCGTGGAAGGCGTTGTGGATTTTCCATGTCTTGGGCAGGCAGAGTTTGTACGAAACAGGTGATATAACCTGTGAAATTTCAAACGGCCCTTCACGTTGAGGAGCGAGTTTTCGAGAGGGGTAGCGGAGTTTCAGGTTACGGCCCTCGAGCCATACCTTATCTCCTACTTTCCAAGGTTTGAATTTAGAGGTAACATGTTCGCGCATGTACCGTTGGGCTTTTTCGTGGGCAGTGGTGGCTTCCTTGCAAGCCTCGTTGAGGTCTCCAAGGTGTTTTCCTAAGACGGGGAGGAAGGTTTTCATTCCTAAAGATGGATAAGCTCTCGGCTCGTATCCCATCATCAAACTAAAAGGAGTCTTTCCCATTACGGAATGGACGGAGGAGTTGTGGCAGTACTCCACCATTGGTAATAGGTCCAACCATCGGGTGGTGTCTCCTTGGCAAAAGATCTGAAGGTAGGTTTCCAATTCCTGATTGACCTGTTCCGTCTCTCCGTCGGTCTGTGGGTGGTAGGCAGAAGAGAGGAGTGGATCATAATTTAGGAGCCTCGCTAGTTCTAGAGCGAAGGCCGAGGCGAACTGTGGACCGCGGTCCGAGATAACCTTGTCGTGGAGTCCAAAGTGGGGGAAGATCTTTTCGAAAAACAGCTGTGCAACGCCCTCGGCGTCTGCACTCTTGTGGGTGGGGGTGAAAATTACCCCCTTTGTAAGGCCATGGTCGACCACGACCATAACTGAATCATATCCTTTAGACGGCAGCAGGTCCGTGATGAGATTGACTGACAGACATTGGAAAGGGCGGGAGGAAGCGACTGGAAGGGGGATGAGAGGTGGAACGGTGGGGTGTGTATTGACTTTGTTGGCTTGGCAAACCACACATCCTTGGATGAAGCGACGGACAAATGCGGTTAAGCCCGGCCACCAATAGTCGCGTTGTACCTGATTAACGGTCTGGTAGTAACCGCCATGACCCCCCGCGGGTGAATCATGGATGGAGTGGAGGAGGTCCTTTCGGTGGGCCTCGGGCACGTAAGCCCGATCTTTGAAGTAGAGTAGACTGTCGTCAAAGCGCCAGTTGTGGATGGTGGAGCAAGGGATCCCTGAGGTCCCCTCGTGCAGTTTTCAGAGCTGGTCAATAACGAAGCCGTCAGTGGTGCACGACTGCTCGATGGCATGTCAGAGGTCTGTGTCGATTCGTTTCAAAAACAGCTCTCCAGGGAGGAGGGTAACTTTGGCGTTGTTGTCGGAAGTATCCAGGGTGTCCTTTCGAGAGAGAGCGTCCGCGGGGGCCATGTTATTCCCTGGTATGTGCTGAAACAGGATGTTGTAGTCCTGTAATGTCAACAGCCATCTAGCCTGCCGCCTAGAGAGCTTTCATGGATCTTTAAAGTAACACAGATTCTTATGGTCTGTGAGGATGGTTACGGGCCGGTCGGTTCCGGTGAGGTAGTGGCACCACTCCTCTAGCGCGCGTATGACCACTAGGAGTTCGTGATCGTAGCTGTCGTAATTTTGTTCCGCCGGTGAGAACGTTCGGGAAATGTAGCAGCAAGGATGTAAGTCACCATTGGTGTCCTTCTGCATTAGTACGCCTCCAGTAGCTGTTAGCGAGGCGTCCGTCATGACATAGAATGGTTTGGAGGTATCCGGCATTGTGAGTATGGGTTTGGAAGTGAAGGCCCGATGGAGGAGGTCGAAGGCCTGTTGTTGCTCGTGCATCCAGGACCACAGCTGCCCTTTCTTAGTTAAGTCCAAGATCAGCCTGGCAATTTCCGAGAAGTTCGGAATAAACTTGCGGTAAAAGTTGCAGAACCCTATCAAGGAGCGGACTGCACAAACCGTAGTAGGTGGTTCCCAGGTGGCGATTGCTGATAGCTTGGTAGGGTCCATTGCGATGATACCCTCTTGAACGACCATCCCTAGGAATTCAACTGAGGATGCGTCGAACGTACATTTTTCTAATGTGAGGCCGAGACGATTGTCGCGCAATCGTTCCAGAACCCGCCTCGTTTGCAGGTGATGTTCATTAAGATCCCTGGAATGGATCAACATATCATCCATGTAGATGACCAACCATCCTTCCGCTACTATATCCTTGAAGATGTAGTCCATAAATGATTGAAAAGTCGCAGGACTGTTGCAAAGGCTGAAGAACATGACGAGAGGCTTGAAGAGGCCGAAGGGCGTAATGAACGCCGCCTTCCATGCATCTTTAGTCTTGATCTGGATGTTATTGTACCCCCAACGGATGTCCATCTTTGTGAAGTAACGGGATCCCTTGAGTTGGTCCATTAAGTCGCCGATGAGCGGGAGAGGATAGGCGTTCTTGATGGTATGCTCGTTGAGATATTGATAGTCCTGGCAAGGTTGAAGATTACCATCCTTCTTTGATACGAAGAAGAATGGGGAGGCCATGGGAGAGTTGGAGGGGCGAATACGTCCAGCTTTCATGTGTTCGTCAATAAATTCTTTACATGCCTCTCGCTCTTTAGGATTGAGCGGATAGGCCTTTGCAACCTTGGGTAAGAAGGAGTCGTCTAGATCTATGCCGTGATCGAACGACCGGTAGGGCGGAAGGGGACCATCGTCCTTCTTCTGGAAGACATCCTCAAAGTCTTGGAAATCCCTCAGGAGTTCCGTCTTAGCCTTCTTTGCGTCTTGAGCAAGAGAAGTTGAAATCGTAGTTTTCTTAATGGAAGGTCCGGTCGTCTCTTCGTCATCCTCCTCTATATCTATGAGCGCCGGTATCTCTTCCCACTGTGTGGTTGGTTCCACGTCAGGTACCTTCAGATGAACCTCTCTGGTCTTTGCTGTTTGTATGGGATCGACATTACACTTCCACCACAGAGCTCTTCGTCGTCGCAATTTGTTCATCTGGCATTTCTTGTTGAAGACATTTAGAGTATGGGCCTCGGCCGCGACGTGTTCTCGATTCCTTGTTCATTCCCATCTGGTCGGTTCTGGATCGTGGAGACAGACGGTTCCTGTACTCCAGTCGACCTCCAGATTGTTGTCACGGAGCCAAGGGAGCCCAAGAATGACCTCATCCTTGCCACAGTCAATAACAAGGAAGTCTCGGAGTTCGGTGGTTTCTCCGAGTTGCATTAGCACCGATGCCTGTTTTCGTATTAGGCCGTTTTTGTTGGGAGATCCATTGACGTTGCTTGCTCGAAGTGGGATCTTTAGTCACGTAGTAGGAATGTCGCAAGCTACCATGGTAGTGTAGTCAATAAAGCAACCGGTTGCCCCAGAGTCGATGAGGGCTTTTGTGTCAATGCTTTTGAATGCAGTTCGGTCAGGTGGGTAGAGGGTGATGGGAATAGATATGGATTGCGATGAACCACCTGACATGAATACTGGAGATATCCTATGAGAAAATTTAGCAGGAGATGATGTTGACCCATCCCTGCTCTTTAAAAATCCTTTCCGCAGAAACCGGAGACGCTCCGTATGCAGTTGGACGGGTCGGTTCCCATTCCAGGCCATGTGTCCTGGTTGGTTCCAGGTATCTCACATGCCTCTTCCCCTTCCCTCACCGCCTTTACCACTTTGATTCCATGTTTGACTGTGTTTCTCGTGGCGATCTCTTGGGAAGAAGGTTGCAATCCAAGCCCCATCCCCTGACCCCGGGGAGTAGCTGCGTTCGCGTCCACCCTTGACTGGACAGATATGTCATTGGGGTACATGCCTGGTGAATGTTCCAGGGCTTCCTCTGAGGTGGTTTCCCAGAGGTCCGCCAGCGTGATAGCGGAAAATCGGTTGTTCCATGGTCCAGATCGTACAGCCCTGGCTCGTGGTGCTGCCCTGATCGCTTCCCTTTGGCACTCTTGGTAAGTGGCCGTTCTTACCTTAGCCATGGCCTGGTAGCCAGCCT
>JBBPJO010000264.1:0-17377 GCA_038088815.1 Boletus nobilissimus | reverse complement strand
TAAGCTGGCAGGTCGGGCGATTATGTCGTTTTGTTGTAAGCTTAGTGACTTACATGACGACCTCCAGTATTTCTTGAATTGATTCTCTCTTGGTTTCGGTGAGCATACCATTGTATTCCGTTAGTCTTGTGCTAACTGTGACATCTACAATCAGTTTTGTGTTGCGCAGAGTGGCTGTTATGCGTTGGTTTTCAGTGTATCTTGTACCAACGACGAGCCTATTTGTTGAGGAGGTTTGGCGACATGTTATCACCAGGTACCTAATTGTCTGTTGTTCAATGTTCATATCTTTGGCACGAAATGCAATGAGATCATTCACATATTCCTGTCGAGTATATGGTTCGTGTAGTGAATGTTCACTGAATATTCAATCCGCAAAGCGTGTAGAGTATATTTGATCGGAACCTTCTCAACATGGGATATCAGACACATTGACGTACACTAGCTGGAAGCCTCTGATAAGCTTTCGCTTTGTCCCTTATTATACGTTCATTTACTCTCAGTAGTACTATGATTGGTTCACCAAGTGTTCTATAACATCACAGGAGGGTTGAAGTTTGTCGGAACTACATACTATTTCGCATGTACACGCGGGCCACTAACATGATCATTATCATTCTTCTGACTCCCAATCGCATTTGCTTCCTCAGCTCGTTTGGATGCGATATGCACCCGCTTTCCCCGGCCAAAGTCCGTACCCAAGGAATTGCTCTCACTTACAGACTCGGAGCCTGCCCTTTTGTGCACCGAAGATGACTTTTCGCTGGATTGTCCAACTTGCGGGCTGATCATGCTCGATAAACTTGGCAGAGCTGGGTGATGATTCATCACTGGTTCACCGCCCAATGTGATGCTATTTGTAAGCGCGTCCGTGGTCTGCGATACTGGCAGCGTCATCAGTGAGGTGCCGGCAGCGGGATAGGATATCATTGTTGTCTGGTGTGTCGTTGACGCTACAGTATTGTCTCCAGATCATTCATTCATGGGTAGGGCGAGGTTCACTTGAGGGTTGGGTACTTGTATAATGCCTGGATCCAAATTCCAGTTCGGAAACTCAGGGAGCACGGGAACTTGATGACCAATGTAAGGGGCGAAAGATATACTGTAATCGCTTGGTACGTTGCTAAATGGGGTAGCACTTGCATGGGACCAGATGAATGGTGACATGGTTGAAGGATCAGAAACAGTGTCGCCAGGAAGTGGAGCGTAGAGCTCGTTGAAGCAAAATGGCGTGTCCAGTTTGAGATCCCATGACGATGGTTGGATCTCATGAGAAACTGGTTGTGACAAAGTCAGCCCACACGAAGGGAGTGGAGTGGGTTCCTTGGGTGCCGACAAGTCTGAGTCTGGTGTGTCCTGAACTGATGGAGATACGAGCAGGTGTGAAGGTTCACAAGCGCTTGGATTCGGAGTGATGGCGGCTGCTGACTCTGACACCGCTGGCGTGCCCGTGCGTGAAGGTTCAGTGCTGGAAACTACTGTTGCTGTCCCAGAATGTTCGAGATCTGCCAGTGGCGTGGGTGCCACAGTGCCTGAATGTTCATGTTCAGCACCTGGCACTGGGGTAATGGTGCATGAACTATCAGCGGACATGCCCGCAGACAAACCAGGAGTGGGAGTGGCCATGCGTGAACTATCAGCGGATGTACCCACAGAAGAGCCAGGAGTGGGAGTGGCCGTGCGTGACTCGGAGCAGTTGGTCTTCGGTGTATCACCGTCGGGAGCAGTCGCTAGGTTAATCATCAGCATGGAACTGCAGGGATTGGAGAGAGAGCTCACGGTAAAGTCGTGTAAGGAACTTATGATATGGTTTCATTACCTTATCATCAAAGTCTACATAGCAATCTCCGAAATTGCCCCCAACATCGGTTTCTCCAAGATGGATGCTTACCTATGGATTAGAAAAGGAAGTATATTGATCATAAGTAACCACATACCATCCCGAACATAGACTTCCATCCGAATCTGGATCGGGCCCCCCAAAGAGTAGTGTGAACGACCACTGGGTGCTTTTCTGCACTTTTTGGAGTGCGTTAATGAGCAACGTCGGTGCCCGTCGAATCGTGCTGTGTTACCACTTCAAGTTGAGGCGACCGTTTATTTCAAAGAGTGAGTGCAACTTACGCTGCGATCTGGTCTGCCGTTGGGTTTTCTCGATCTTCTAGTTCTTTCTCCCTCTCCTCCTTGCGCCGTTTACACTCTTCCACCACGATCTTCGCCTTGTCAGGTTCATTCACTTGCATGCATTGCCATGCCGTGATTGTCGCTTTTCGGATGACGTCAACAGGTACCTTTTCATCTTCCGTTTCCTGTTTCACTAAATGTTTTACATGCGACTTGTAGTATAGCTTCGAGAAGACCTCGAGAGGTGACAAATTCCGCCCTTCCTGTTCAACCACAAGAAGATCTGGAAGCTTGCTTGCGCCTGCTACGACAGGCTTTTTTGGCCGAGAGTGTACCCGCATCCAATTGGTAAGTTTCTAACAAAATCAATCAAACGTTTGAGATCGGCGATACACAATCATTAACTCACATTTTTGCGATCCTTTAGTGCAGTTGTGACCTCCTCCCGCTGCTCTGGAGTTAGTTCAGCCTCTGGGATGCCGGGAAACAACTGCTCGCGCTCCGGCCATTTTGCAGCAAAAGCTTCGAAGTAAGGATTCCAGAATGATGTATAGTTTCTGCTTGGCATAAGAGGTAAGTAGGACTTCTGTTGGTATTGAATAAGCCATGCTTGTTGGTCCTTTGTCGCCCAAGACTGAGCGGGCATTTTGCCAGCGAGAAGGAGGTACGTCAAAAAAATCACAGAGGCTAGGTGCAGGGCTATAGTTCATTCTAAACTCTTTAACTCTTTATGCAGTTACGTTACTTGTAGCACTGAGCCCAAGTTTAGTTGGCCAGACAGGGATGATTTGCCAGACAATGATCCAAAATGCTGGCTGCATGTGGTACACAGGGAGGATCCTGTGTACGTACATGCATGGAATATGGTCGGACAGCTTTGACTTGCCATACACGTACAATGGTCTACTGAGGGACGAATGGAATAAATGATAGGAGATTTATATTTATTCATAGTAATGTTAGCATAATGGTTGGCTCGAAACAAACCAATCACACTTAGAAAAGTATAGTAAGACATGATCTACTGGTACAGAATCTCCACTCCATTGCGATCAGCTGTAGTTTCAAACAAGCGAACAGCCTCATCAATGGAGTCCGCCTTGCAATGAACAGCTCGTTTGATGCCAGTAACATAGCTGGCAGCCTCGGTCCTGATATGATGATTAGCTTTCTGGGTAACCATGTACAAAACTATGCACCATGTTTCGAAGATACCAATTGTTGTTCCCTTGGTGACACAATAGAATGGCAGCTTTGCAGTCGTGTTCTGACTAGGAACAGGAAATATTATACCACAGTAAGTACGCCTCCATACTGTACTGTGGTCCGAAGGTGAAAGGAGAGTAGACCGCAGGGGTCGCGGAGGCTGTGGCATGATTAGGGGTTGTGGGGTAGATACCGTTGAAGGCATTGCATCTGATGATGCGGACGGTGAACGTGCACGTGGCCCGAACACAGAATGAACAGTCCTGGTTTGCGGGGTGCACGGCGATGGTGACACAGGTCCATGAGGAGATGTCAATGGGCTAGCACTCGTAACCGTGCTGCTAATTGTGCTACTACTCCCAGTCTTGCTGCGGTCTACTTGGATTTCAATTGATGCAATGACTAAAATTGCACACTCATTACCAGAACGTGAAGCTGATGAACGACGAGTCCTAGCTTCATCTTCAATGGCAAATAACAAGCTACGTCCATCATCAAGCTGGATCTCTTCGAGAAGAGCAATGATCCGTGCTTTGAATGTGATCAAAAGGGGTGATACTTCCAAAGAAAATCAAGCTCACAAAGCTGTACACTTGTCCTTGATGTCGAATCATCGCTGCATGAGTCTTCCGGCATGATAAGGGACCAAAACGATATGGATGAAAATAGATGGTTGAGTATCTGAAGAATGAAGGTTCAGCGGGTCGTTGAACCTTTATATGTGACAGCCCCAGTTTCTCATCCAGTAAGTAACAAGATTAAAGAGTAATGAAATGGTAGATACCCTCCATTCTGGATATGGAGTCACGTCATGCTGTAACTGCAGTTTGACTTTTCATTGGTATCAACGAGGCTACGCCGCACAAATGGCATCACTCACCAGAAAACCCGTGGTCATCGCATGTCATATTCAGTCAAACTGAGTATATTCGGTAGGAATATTTCTCAGATTGGGCGTAAGGCACTGAAATGCTATTCTATTGCCTCCATGTTTCATTCCTGGTAAGGTGAAAGACGCAAGGTACCCGCTGCGTTCGAGACTGCTCCAGACTGCTCAAACATTTTTTTTACCAGTGAGGCGAGTGCGCTCACCATGTACAAGGCCGCTCTGCCATGTGGCCCATTCCAGGCAAGCGACAAAGTGAAAGACGTAAGATACGCACTGTGTTTGAGACTGCCTGGGACTGGTCAATTTTCTTTTCGGGGGAGGCAAAGGTCGGAGGGCACTCACTGAGTTGGAGACCGCTCGAGACTCCTTTGCAGCCAAAGCAGCAGCAAAAGATAACACTCAGCGATGATGGTGAACTCAATATGATTGATCCCACAGCCCGGCAGCGATTGAAAATGCCAATAGTCAGCTTTGTTGATATGATGGCCAACTTGGAGCCGAACTATGGTAGCCATAGTTTCGGAACCACAAGCAATCACTGACTAAGCAATCAAAGTTAGTCCAGTGCGCCGAACACCATCGGTCCAAGGCGTTGAGCAGTCTTCACTCCTTGCTGCGACAATGGTCAAATCGCAACGCAAATCCAAACAAAATGTCCACATCAGGTTCCGACCATTCATTCCTTCAGAGCCAAAAAATCCAGCATGACATGTGACCCACACGAACTACCATGTCCACAATGGGAACATTTCCTTGAAAAACCGAGTGCTGGCATGTGAAGACGATCCAAGTCCTGCTGCCACTGAGACTCACAACACCATCACAATGCAGGGAACTGATGCTTTGAATATGTTCCATGATACAGAATCATTAATTGCGACAGTGGAAGAGGACGCAGGCATACAGGCACAGGCTAACTCACTAGAAACAGCACCGTTAGCCCAACGCAAATGCTATACAAGCATAGGTTTCAGTACGGTTGACGTTCATTATACTGACTCTTCTTATAAGGACAACCCTTTGCTTGCGTGGGTCAAACATCGGGATACGTTCCTCGAAGAACTCTTTCGTTTGGAGGGTCGAGGAGATGAACGGTCATGTCGTTGGTGCGGTCATGCTGATGACCTTTACAGGTGTTCTGACTGTGGCACTGTGAATCTGTCTTGTGGAGGATGTACAGTCTCGAACCACCGTCTCAATCCGCTTCATTCAATTAAGGTGAGCAGCGGTTGTTTGTCACAATATACAGCCAATTTTATATGAACAGAAGTGGAATGGAGCATTCTTCGAACGTGATTCACTCATCAATATCGGCCTTTGTATCCAGCTTGGACATAATGCAAATGAAACCTGCCGCCTCCCGGTCAAAAAGGACAACTTTATGGTCATCGACAGTCACGGTATACAGACGGTTGCGGTTGATTTTTGTGGATGTGAGATGGCCCAGACTCCGGTTCGCCAATTACTTCGTTTTCGTTGGTTTCCTGCTACGGTATCCGAGCCCTCAACAGCGGCAATGTTTCGTGTGCTTGAGCAATTCCAACTCTTGTCATTCGAATCGAAGGTCTCTACATACGAATTTTATCATTCTATTTCCCACAGAACTGATACAGTAACACTGGGGTCTATGCGCTTAAGGTAGGTGTTATTGATTGTATCTCTATGACATCGTCTGAAGTCCTCTTCATAGGACCGTTACACGCAATTTCTACGGATCGTTCGTGAATGGCGACATCTCAAGCTGTTAAAGCGCGCAGGTCGCCCATACGATTGCTCAGGAGATGCGATGACAGCACTGGGGTCATGCGCTGTAGTGTGTCCAGCCTGTCCTCAACCCGGCCGGAATATGCCTGATGACCTGTCTCAGGTTTCCCCGGATAAGCGGTAGTTTTTCTTTCTCAATACTGATGCGTATACTCTCTAATCTATATATCACCTGCAGTTGGTTGTACGCCCTATTTGTATCAGTTGACGCCGATTTCCGCATGAAACACAAGGATGTATCAAGCGATGCGGCTGACCCTGGTCTCAATAACGGGTGTGCCTACTTTGTCGAAGAAGGCAATTACAAGACTCATATCAGCAATCGCAAAGACGAGGTTCAAGAGGTAAAACCGCTCATTTACTATGACTATATCATTAATGGCCCGTTAGAGAAGTGATTGTACTGGACACACAGCTGTGAATCTTGCTGACACAAAGCCTTCGTGCGGTCTAGCAGCGACAGGTATTGGAGCAGTTGATTGTGCGCGCCATGGATTTAAATTACCGAATGCTGTAGGAGACCTGCAAAAGGGCGAGAGGTGAGTCTGGCATGTCAGGCTGAAGTGCGGCTAACAACATGATAGGTATATCAATATGGACTATCTTTTTTTCTCCGTCCTCAGCAAGACACCTGCGCGGAAAATTTTCATCTCGTATGATATCGCCTGTCAATGGAACAAGAAGCTATGGATGCGTATGGACACCCTTCCACCGAGCATGCACGCTGATCAAGCAAGCAAGGATCTCGACTTCGTCGTTCCAAAATTTCACCTTAATGCCCACAAGCTTGCGTGTCAAATCTCGTACTCACTCAATCTCCTACCAGGAGTAGGACGGACTGATGGCGAGGGAGTAGAACGTGGATGGGCTAACATAAACCTGGCCGCTAGCAGCACAAAGCAGATGGGTCCAGGATCTCGTCGCGACACACTCGATGACTACTTTGGTGACTGGAACTGGAAGAAACTAGTTGGATTGGGTGAGTACTACATGTTGTCTAATCACCATTGCCTTTACATCATTCAATGCTTCCATTAGGTGCCTTGCTGTCAAAGAAGACAAAGGAGGCGATGAAGGAATGTACTATCCACCATGCAGCACTAACAGAGCTCGAAACCAGCATCCCAACTGAATGCCTCTCTGTCTGGAGGTCTGAGGTTATGGCTTGGGAGCTAGACCGAAAACAACCAAACCCTTACGCCATACGGGTTGAAGGTAATGTGATTATCGATATTTTACTGGTTGATCTGCTCAGTCCCATCAACCCAGCACCTACGACTGCCAAAATAAGCCTTCAGCTGGCAGAGGCAGAGGCAGTGGAGCAAGAAGCAGGGCCTAGCAGCGCACTACATTCAGACGTGTCTGCGACTCAGCTTATCATTCTGGGGCTGGACTTGGAGGAACAACAGTACGTGTTTACTGGTATCCTGATACACACTGCACGTAGTTTATCATCCCATCAGACGAAGACTTGCAGCCGAAGCATCCAAGCTGGGCTCTGATGCGACCGACAGTCAACGAGCAAAGATCCAACACAACAAAAATGGGCTTCAACGGAAAGTTAGTAATTGGCGCTCCATCCAGTTGCTGTACATGCCTGGTGTCTCGCGGCTACAAGCCAGTGAAGATGAACCAGATGACATCACAAAGGTCAAGCTATGGTTACCCTCCCAAGTTCCACGCATGACAATGGTTGACCCGCGTCTACATCAGTATGAATTTAAGCTACGCCATGCACAAGCTCTCGATGCCCTCGAGGAGATTCGAAAACATATTCGGTTGCGCGCGTACCTATTGACATTCAATCGCAGCAACATCCGTGGACAGGGTGCAAATACAAGAGCACGCAGCACGTTGGATGGTGTTGAGGGGAAAATCTGTACATGTTCTATAAGGTACCGAGTTGTGCGGGCAGCGGTTGGGTCACTCGCAGGCATTCTGGGAATCGTCGGCTGGGAGAATATTTTTCGACCACTCAAAGACGATGATTTGCGAGCCACAGAGGACCCCTCAGCATCTTTGACGATCGCATCAGAGGGTCGACGCCAGTTATCCTGGATATACACCACAATCGGAGCATCAGAAACCAAGGACTCGGGGATGCAGGATTGTACGTAGATCTCACCTCATATCTGATTGAGCTCAGCATTTTTGCAGCCCTACGAATTGAATGGTGTAGGTCACGAGCTCGCTACATGAGGTGGGCAGAAGAGACCAGTCTCCTCACTGAGGAGATGGCTAGAATTCTCGGGTATTTGCACTGGCATGCAGGCTGGTGGACAAGTCACGCCACTTTGCGGTGTCAAATTGATCCGGTTGACGAAGGATTTCGAGCATATGTGAACCGCCAGGCCAGGATACGACTACGTCTCTATGGTCACTTCTGTGCATTGTGGGGCGAATTTGACTCCCGTTTGACTAATTGCGAGGCAAACACCAGTGTAACTAAACCTTAATATCTACCATACTTAGATATGATTCAAGATTCATGAACGTTCAGCGTCAGGACTCGTGCTGACGCAGGCGATACCTACCAGTGGACACAGCCGGCACTCACAGCAATGAACATTCAGCATGAACGTTCAGCGTCCGAAGGACTCGCGCCGATGCAGGCGATACTACCAGTGGACACAGCCGGTACTCACGGCAATGAACATTCAGCATCGAATGTTCAGCGTGCCGACACAGGCAATACCTACTGGACACGGCCGGCACTCACAGTAATGAACGTTCAGCGGCATCAGGACTAGCGCCGACGCAGGTGATACCCTCAGTGATCAGTACCAGACGCATGCGACAACTACCGGTGCAACACCAACTACGACGCTTGGCGGTGCATGGTCAGTAATACTGAATGTTCGGCATACTGAATGTTCAGCAACAGCAATGGGTGTGGCAGGCTACACCCGCTCGCAACAATGAATGTTCAGCATGAGGGAGAGTGTGTGTCACGATCGAAGTTCCACCTGTTTGTGACAATTGTCGGGTCTGAATATTCAAAATTACAGGTAAAGGTGTCATCCAAGGCCTCTCTCCTAAACTCGCAACGATGATCTTATCTTGCAAAAAGATCCCCGACGACTACAAAGATTGGATTAAGAAGGCAGGCCAGTTCTCGCAACAACTGCGGAGAATTGGGGACCTTCGAAAGGGTGTACCACATATCCTGGCACCCTCCTCTCGATCGCACAAGGACCCATACGCGATGGATGTAGATGCTGTGCGTCTATCGCCGACTCAGCATGCTGAGTATATGCGGAGCAACAAATGCTTTATCTGTCACAAGGTTGGCTGTAGGTCTTCCAACCACCACAGAACCAGAACCGACCAGTCCAACTTATGTCCCCGCCCGACCACATCCTCTGGACGCACTGCATGTCCTACTTACAAAGTCCCGCAATGACGGGCACGAGCCACCACCACTACGGAGGAGGATGATGAACTCTCGGCTTACCTAGAGGAAATGGGAAGCATCGAGAAAGGCGCTGCGATTAAGATCCTCAAAACTGCTTTCGGGGAGGGCAGCATGTCCGCGGACGAGGAGGCTGGCTACCAGGCCATGGCTGAGGTAAGAACAGCCACTTACCAAGAGTGCCAAAGGGAAGCAATCAGGGCAGCACCATGAGCCAGGGCTGTATGATCTGGACCATGGAACAACTGATTTTCCGCTATTGCGCCAGCGGACCTCTGGGAAACCACCTCGGAGGAAGCCCTGGAACAATCACCAGGCATGTACCCCAATGATGTATCTGTCCAGTCTAGTGTTTTCCTGGCCCGGCTTGGCTCAAAAGCCAGGGCTTGGGCCTGGCCTATGAGGGCTTGGGCCCAAGCAAAATCCAGGCCAAGCCCTGAGCCCTTGTGAGCCCTATTAGGGGGCTCGGCCTGGCCTGGGCCGGGGCTTGAATGAAACACAGCCACGCGTGACCGATCGACGATGGGAGTCAAAGAAGATGGTCAGCACACCTTACGGGTCGATGAGGATGTACCAGGGATACCTCACCACCATCCCCCACCATCCCCCATGCCAGACAAACCACCCTGCATCGAGACAAATCTGTACAACGACACCAAACGGCCAAGCACACGAACTGGGCATGTAGGCGAGACAAACGACCCAGGGAACGAAATGGAGGCGTCGACAGTGTCGAGACACGTCGAGGATGTCAGGGATGTGCCGAGGAAGTTGCGCAACACGTTGGAATGTCGGCGCGAAACCCTGGAGCAGAGGCATGAAAATGACTCACCAATAAAGACTCAAGGCGAGCTAGTCGTCCCGGGAGACAAAGCGGACCTGACAAGAGTGTCAGGATGCGAGAAGGACATCGAATGCTTACCTGACAGATCCCCACCACCACCTAGACCACCCGAGATAGCCACGAACCGCACAAACAAACCCCAGAGCATGAAACTCGAGGAGAAGGGAGAAAGAGGTCCAAGCTTCGAGATGGAAGTCACGGAAGACGAAGCAGATACGTTGGGAGTGTTCAGGGATGTCGAGGATGTCATGGACGTGCTGAAGAAGCTGCCAGACGCATCAGAATGTGAACCCGAATGGTCAGAGCCAAGCAAGGAGGAGAACTCACCGGATGGAGCTCAGACCAAGCCAATCGAGCCGGGATGCGAAGCGGTCGCACGGAGCGACATCCAGAGGGTCCAGAGACGTCCTACAAGTGTCAGAAATGAGCGCGTCGACAGAACGAATGCACCAAATCGAGATACCAGGCCAGGTGGCCATATGGGTCCACAGGAGGTGTCGAGAGTCGCTGAGGGTGATTCGGGCCGCAGAAACATTGTCGAGTGCGTCGAACACAACAGGATACAGCCCAAGAGCGACGAGAACGAGCACGTCGTCGAAACGAATGCGCTACGTCGAGTTAGAGGGCTAGGAGACCAGGTGGGGGTACAGGAGGCAAGAACAGACATCAAGCGCGATTGGAAGCGCGAGAATGACGCGGATGGTGTCGAAATGGATGGGAATGGTGACGGACAGGGCGCCGCAATGAGTGCAGCACGCCGCGACTCGAAACGAGTCGAAACGAGCATGCTAGCTGAAGAAGAGGCAAGTCAGCACGGAAAACGTGAGTGCACAATGACAGGCGTACCTGAAGCGTCCAAACCACCACACCATCATCCTAGGTCGCCTACTGACCACGTCAACCCACCACGCCGCCGAGGAGGACTCAAATCGAGACCTAAGAGCGTCAGTACCAGTGCCATCAAGGTCGAATCAGGCTAATCGGGATGTAAGCTCATGCTCGGCAGCATTGTCGGCACAGGTAATGCATGCAGAAGGGGCAGGAACACGCTTGTGCTGCTGGGGAGGTCGGCTGAGTCAGTCATTAGGTGGAGGTGAGAAAGCCCAAGCTCAAGGGCCCGGCCCAGCCTTGAGAAAAGTCAAGCCAAGCCACAGGCCCCTATAGGCCGATCCCACAGGCCTGGCCCGGCCTGGCCCATAGGGGCTTGGCTTGGCTTGGCTCAGGCTTTTGAGCCTGGCCGGGAAAACACTAGTCCAGTCAAGGATGGACGCAGACGCAGCTAGTCCCTGGGGTCAGGGGATGGGGCTTGGACCGCAACCTTCTTCTCAAGAGACCGCCACGAGAAACACAGTCAAACACAGAATCAAGGTGGTAAAGGTGGTGAGAGAAGGGGAAGAGGCATGTGAGATACCTGGAACCGACCAGGACACGTGGCCTGGAATGGGAACCGACCTGTCCAACCGCATACAGAGTGTCTCCGGTTTCTGCGGCAAGGATTTTTGAAGAGCAGGGATGGATCAACGTCATCTCCTGCTAAATTTTCTCATAGGATATCTCCAGTATTTGTGTCAGGTGGTTCATCGCAATCCATATCTATTCCCATCACCCTCTACCCACCTGACCGAACTGCGTTCAAAAGCGTTGACACAAAAGCCCTCATTGACTCTGGGGCAACTGGCTGCTTTATCGACTATGCTACCATGGTAGCTTGCGACATCCCTACTACGCGACTAAAAGTCCCGCTTCGAGCAAGCAACATTGATGGATCCCCCAATAAAAACGGCCTGATACGAAAACAGGCATCGGTGCTACTGCAACTCGGAGAAACCACCGAACTCCAAGACTTCCTTGTTATTGACTGTGGCAAGGATGAGATCATCCTCGGGCTCCCTTGGCTCCACGACAACAATCCGGAGGTCGATTGGAGTACAGGAACCGTCCGTCTCCGCGATCCGGAACCGACCGGACAGGAACACACATGGAATCAAGAAGACGTCGCGGTAGAGACCCATACTTTAAATGTCTTCAACAAGAAATGCCAGATGAACAAATTACGGCAACGAAGAGCTCTGTGGTGGAAGCGTAACGTCGACCCTATACTAACAGCGAAGACCAGAGAAGTTCATCTGAAGGTACCTGATGTGGAACCAACCACACAGTGGGAAGAGATACCGGCGCTCATAGATGTGGAGGAGGATGACGAAGAGCCAACCGGACCTTCCATTAAGAAAACTACGATTTTGACTTCTTTTGCTCAAGACGCGAAGAAGACCAAGACGGAACTCCCGCGGGACTTCCGAGACTTCGAGGACGTCTTCCAGAAAAAGGACGACGGTCCCCTTCCGCCCTACCGGTCATTCGATCACGGCATAGATCTAGACGACTCTTTCCTACCCAAGGTTGCAAAAGCCTATCTGCTCAACCCCAAGGAGCAAGAGGCATGCAAAGACTTTATCAACGAACACTTGAAAGCCGGACGTATTCGCCCCTCCAACTCTCCCATGGCTTCCCCATTCTTCTTCGTATCTAAGAAGGACGGTAATCTTCACCCATGCCAAGATTATCAATATCTCAATGAGCATACCATCAAAAACGCCTACCCTCTCCCACTTATTGGCGATTTGATGGACCAACTCAAGGGATCCTGTTACTTCATGAAGATGGATATCCGTTGGGGGTATAATAATGTCCGGATCAAGACTAAAGACGTGTGGAAGGCGGCGTTCATCATGCCCTTCGGCCTCTTCAAGCCTCTCGTCATGTTCTTCGGCCTTTGCAATAGTCCTGCGACCTTTCAGTCGTTCATGGACTACGTTTTCAAGGATATGGTAGTGGAAGGATGGTTGATCATCTATATGGATGACATGTTGATCCATTCCAGGGATCTTAACGAACATCACCAATGAACGAGGTGAGTCCTGGAATGGTTGCGCGACAACCGTCTCGGCCTCAAACCAGAAAAATGTACGTTCGACACATCCTCAGTAGAATTCCTAGGGATGGTCGTCCAAGAGGGTATCACCGTGATGGACCCTACCAAGCTATCGGCAATCGCTACCTGGGAACCACCTACTACGGTTTGCGCAGTCCGCTCCTTCATAGGGTTCTGCAACTTCTACTGCAAGTTTATTCCGAACTTCTCAGAAATTGCCAGGCCGATCTTGGATTTGACAAAGAAAGGGCAGCTGTGGTCCTGGATGCACGAGCAACAACAGGCCTTCGACCTCCTCCGTCGGGCCTTCACCTCGAAACCCGTACTTGCAATGCCGGATACCTCCAAACCATTCTACATCATGACAGATGCATCGTTAACAGCTACTGGGGGCGTACTAATGCAGAAGGACGCCAATGGCGACTTACACCCTTGCTGCTATATTTCCCGAATGTTCTCACCGGCGGAACGAAATTATGACATCTACGATTGTGAACTCCTAGCGGTTATACACGCATTAGAGGAGTGGCACCACTATCTCACTGGAACCGACTGGCCCGTCACTGTCCTCACAGATCATAAGAATCTGTGTTACTTTAAGGACCCAAGGAAGCTTTCTAGGCGGCAAGCTAGATGGCTATTGACACTACAGGACTACGACCTCCTGTTTCAACACGTACTGGGGAATAACATGGCCCCTGCGGATGCTCTCTCCCGAAAGGACACTCTGGACACTTTGGACGATAACGCTGAAGTTACCCTACTACCCAGAGAGCTCTTTTTAAAACGAATCGACACAGACCTCCGACATGCTATCGAGCAATCTTGCTCCACCGACGGCTTCGTCATCGATCAACTTTGCAAGTTGCACGAGGGTACCTCGGGAATCCCTCGTTCTGTTACAGATTACGAAGGGGGTACACTTTTTCACTATGCTTTTTCGTTCACTCGATTCCTAGTCTCGTTCACTTCACTGTACGCGGTTGTATTCGTAATGGAGTCGTCCTCCATTATACCAGATACGTTTCCCAATCTCTTTTCTTGTCTGTCTCACATGGCGCCCTGCCTTTACCATATTTAGATTTCCCTTCCGTTCCGCCGCAGTCACCTTATTCAGGCTTCATCGCCTGCGGCATAGCCTTTTACTTATGACTCATCTTGACTCATCATGACTCGTTACGACTCATATGCTGCACATTGAGTCATACTTTAGCTACTGCGGATGCTGCGCATCCTTTCCTTATTTAGAAGGGGCCTACCGTATATAAGGGCGCTCTCTCACCCTCCTGTAATTTCCCTAAGCTAGTTCTACGCAATATCAGTGTAGTTTCTAGTGACCACTGAGTCTAGCGACGTTCCTAGATAGGTAAGACCAGCCTAGGCTTCGCGTCGTCTCGAAGCTCAGCATCGCTCCTTGAGGATCCCTCTACTCGTCACTCGCTCTCTCTTCATTGACTCGCGAACCTCTCTTTGTATCGCAGCACGCTATGTCACTACTACGCTGTGCGTTACACGTTCCACTATCCACGACTGGCGTTTTGACGACGGCCTCCTCTATTTCAAGGATCGGGCCTATGTGCCCGAGGCCCACCGGAACGACCTCCTCCATTCCATCCATGACTCGCCCGCGGGGGGCCATGGCGGTTATTACCGGACCGTTAATCAGGTACAACGTGACTATTGGTGGCCTGGCCTGACCACTTTCGTCCGCCGCTTCATTCAGGGTTGCGCGGTTTGCCAGGCCAACAAGGTCAACACACACCCCACTGTTCCACCTCTCACCCCTCTTCAGGTCGCTTCCTCCCACCCATTCCAGTGTCTGTCAGTCGATCTCATCACGGACTTGCCGCCGTCTAAGGGTTTTGATTTGGTTATGGTCGTGGTCGACCATGGCCTTACAAAGGGGGTAATTTTCACCCCTACTCACAAGAGTGTGGATGCTGAGGGCATCGCACAACTATTTTTCAAAAAAATATTTCCTCGCTTTGGACTCCACGACAAGGTTATCTCGGACCGCGGTCCGCAGTTTGCCTCGGCCTTCACTCTAGAACTAGTGAGGCTCCTGGATTATGATCCACTCCTCTCCTCCGCCTACCACCCACAGACCGACAGAGAAACGGAACGGGTCAACCAGGAACTGGAAACCTATCTTCGGATCTTTTGCCAAGGAGATGCCACCCGATGGTCGGACCTATTACCAATGGCGGAGTATTGCCACAACTCCTCTGTCCATTCCGTGACGGGAAAGACCCCTTTTAGTTTGATGATGGGATATGAGCCGAGGGCTTATCCATCTTTAGGAACAAAAACCTTCCTCCCCGCTCTGGAAAAACGCCTTGGAGATCTCGATGAGGCTCACAAGGAAGCCACTGCCGCCCACGAAAAGGCCCAACAATACATGCGTGAACACGTAACCTCTAAATTTAAACCCTGGAAAGTGGGAGATAAGGTATGGCTCGAGGGCCGTAACCTGAGACTCCGCTACCCCTCTCGAAAACTCGCCCCTCGATGCGAAGGGCCATTTGACATTTGACAGGTTATATCACCTGTTTCGTACAAACTCCGCCTGCCCAAGACGTGGAAAATCCACAATGCCTTCCATGCATCGCTTCTGACTCCCTATCGGGAAACTGCCGAACATGGACCCAACTTCGTTCCACTTCTGCCGGACATAATAGACGGGGAAGAGGAATTTGAAATCGAACAGATCTTAGCTCATCGGGGTTCCGCCCGCCGACACCACTACCTTGTTTCATGGAAAGGCTATCCGTCTTCCGAAAACACCTGGGAACCCGAACCCAATTTAGGACATGCTGTGGACCTCCTGGAAGAATATAAGGCCAGGGATCCCATCGCCTTTCCCCCATAATCTAAGTCCTCTCTTACCTCTCGAGTCGAGCCCTCGCTCCTCTATTCACATCTTCGCTGCCATCCCCGAAAGTCCATGTCTAACTCTCTGAATGGAACCTCCTCCGTATTCCCAGTCCGACTCCACCATCTCCCAGACCGAACCCGCCGAATCCTTTTCGCTTCTCTCCTCGAGAATCCTGCCATGGCCCAACATATCTCCATTTGCCCCCTTTATAGGGATAACTCCATACTCCAATCTCTGGGCCTCATCTTTCATACATACACCACCGGACGGACACTCCACGCCCAGCTCTTCCCCGATGGGATCCTGCCTGTCTACGCCACTGCCATGGAACAGGCCATCCATTCCTCCAGAGACGCCATCTTGGATGCCCTCCATGACCACGGATTCTCCGATGTCATCATGGCAATCCCCTCCAATCTGTACTTGCATGTTTTGCGCCCCCTCGTCAACACCCTATCAGTCAACCTTTGAGGTTACTACATGGACGACCACCCAGGCAACGCCTGGGATGGGGACACTTGGACCCGCAACCTTCACAACCCCATCTGGGATGACGACTCCACCATCACCCCAAATGCCTCGTCCTCAGACTCCTCCTCCTCGGCCGATGACTCCGCCGCTACAGCACCCCTCCCTGTCCCTCCTCCACCAACTCCCGCAGCTGGACCATCTCGCCGATCGCGAAGTAATGACGCTGTTAGAGGAGCTAGCCGCCCTCCTGTTCCCGGACCACTCTCTTCCCTCCCCCACGACGACCCAGAGATCCTTGCTTTCCTCGCCACCGTTCCCCTCCTCGGACAAGGGACACCCACTCCCGAACCTGCTAACATACTCCCCGCTCGAGAACGTCCCACCACTCCAACTCCCACCCGTCGTCCTCGTCAACTCAATCGACGTGGCAAGGGAATTTCATTCGGACTCCCCAGCTCAGCAGCCCGAGCTGTGTGGCAACATTCTCAGGGAAATAGAGGAAAGTCGAAACAGACAACTCCGTTCCCCACCTCCGGTCGCTTTAACAAGGACTTCACAGCTTCGCCCTCGCCGGCGCCGGGATCAGAATCTCGTCCCATCGACGTAGACTCACTCCCCTCTCTCCCTCCTACTCCCTTTCGTCCCACTTGCCCCGTCCTAGGACGATGTTTCGCTTGCAATCAGCGAGGACACCTCCGCGCAGACTGTCCTCACTGCAAATGTCCTTTCTGCCGCGTTGTCGTTTGTTCAGGATTTGGACTGCTAGACGCTAGGTTAATCTATACACAGTTATCCTCCGGGCCCAATCTGACTATAAGCTGGTGATAGGACAACGCTAACTACCAGATCAAACAGAAGAA
>JBBPJO010000263.1:0-17380 GCA_038088815.1 Boletus nobilissimus | reverse complement strand
CTGGAAGCAAGTAGAGCTACTCTACATCCCAGGGACTGACAACCCTGCGGATATGTTCACAAAGAACCTTGGACATGTCAAGTTCAAGGAGTTCCGCTCTCAGCTCGGTTTGGAATTCAACTCGCCACCTTAGATTGCGCGGACGTTTACCTTCTACTTTATAACTTCTCACTTTTATATCTACGTATCTACCGTATACTAGACAAGGGGGAGTGTTGAAAGGACACGTACTTACAGTCACGTGACCTGTATTAAGTAATCATTACAAAACGTATATAAGACTCTGCTGAGTCTGAATATAAATCATACTCTCTTGATCCGTTGCTGCTATCATCTCTGAGTAACTTCTCTCCAGTCCAAAGGTAAGTACCCTACAGTAGATCCTCGGGATCCCGGCTGTACGCCGGATCCCCGCTATTGCAACACTCCGGTCGCTTTAACAAGGACTTCGCGGCTTTGCCCTCGCCGGCGCCAGGATCAGAATCTCGTCCCATCGACATAGACTCGCTCCCCTCTCTCCCTCCTACTCCCTCTCGTCCTGCTCGCCCTGTCCTCGGACGTTGCTTTACCTGCAACCAATGAGGGCACCTCCGCGCAGATTGCCCCCATTATGAATGTCCATTCTGCCGCGTCACCGCCCCCGGCCACATCCAGGCCTACTGTCCCCGCCGCCATTGCTCCTCTTGCGGAGAGCTCAGCCACTCTGACGACATTTGCCCCCTCCGGCGAAACCCCCTTGATGACTACGACCCTACTGACTACGAGGTCAATGAGGGAGATGAGGTAGATTGATAGTCTCACAGGTGCTTCGACAATAGGAAGGGGGTAATGTTACGGTTTACGAGGGGGGGTACACTTTTTCTATTACGCTTTCGTTCACTCGCCTTCTAGTCTCGTTCTCTTCACTGTACGCGGTTGTATTCGTAATGGAGTCGTCCTCCATTATACCAGATACGTCTCCCGATCTCTTCTCTCTCTGTCTCACATGGCACCCCACCTATATCCCTATTTAGACTTCCTTCCGTTTCCGCCGCAGTCACCTTATTTGGACTTCACTGCCTGCAGCATAGCCTTTCTATTTATAACTCATCATGACTCTTCATGACTCATTCTGACTCCTGGTGACTCTTATGCTGTGCACCGAGTCATACTTTAGCTACTGCGGATGCTGCACATCCTTTCCTTATTTAGAAGGGGCCTACCGTATATAAGGGCGCTCTCTCGCCCTCCTGTAATTTCCCTAAGCTAGTTCTACGCAATATCAGTGTAGTTTCTAGTGACCACCGAGTCTAGCGAGATTCCTAGATAGGTGAGACCAGCTTAGGCTTTGCGTCGTCTCGAAGCTCGGCATTGCTCCTCGAAGATCCTCTTACTTGTCACTCGCTCTCACTTCTTCATGTGCGAACTCTTTGTTGTATCGCAGCACGCTACGTCACTACTACGCTGTGCGTTACAATGTCTGAGAACAAGGCTGCATGAGGAATCCAACGAGGTTACGAAGAACATATCGGAGGTGGAAACGCCGGAAACGAAGGAGATTGTTAGATCTATTGCTTGGGAAATTAATGAGGCTGAGGATCTGTCGAATAAACGGAGATTAATTGGAGGGACGGAGTACATAGAGATTTGATGTTTCTTGATAAAAGCAGAGTCTATAAAGCAATGAGTAGATCCTGAGTCAATGAGAATAGGTACATCCGAGATATTATGTATGGGGAGAGAGACAAAAGGATGGAGGGAATTTGGATCAGAAAGAGCGGACATGTTGAGATGTAGTTCCATGAGGGCACAGTTCGGATCAACGCGACTCCCAGCCTGTGCGGATGCTCAAGAGTCGCACTCTATTTTTTCGCTTCCGTAGAAGCAGGGGTCGATCCCATGGCTTCCGGAGTTACGGTAGCAGCACAGGCTTTCAATGCCCTAGACATGGACTTTGGGCAATCTTTGGCGGAGTGTCCATTCTCACCGCAAAAGAGACAGAGATTAAACTTTATATGGCACTGATGTTCCTCTGGAAGGAGTTTACCATCTTTGCCTAGTTTTGAAGAAATGGTGTCAGATTTGGAAGGGTTGGTGTTTCCCTTTTTGTTATTGTTCCCTCCGGAAGAACCAGAGTTGAAACCGGAGGTCGAGGACATAGAAGAGCCCTTGGACTTGTCATCCTTGGGTTTGGAGGAGTTAGTCGGAGTAGAGCTTGACAACTTGCTAGAGGAATTATTGCCGGAGGAGTTTGATCCGGAGACCTTTGAAGCACACGATATCTCATCCTTGCACTCCCAGTATCTCTGGTCGATCTGTTGCGCTAAAGTACACATATCATGAAGGTTGTCAGGTTTGCCATGACGAGCAATCTTGTCCTTGATACGGTCCAGGAGTCCGTTATAGAAACTCTGGCAGAGAGCACCAGGTCCCCATTCTCGGACTTGGTTTGCAAGACGGTTCCACTCAACAATGTATTTGGAAATGCGCTGAGTGTCTTTCATATGCAGTTGCTCGAGTTGAGCCTCTGCTTCAGCGACAGGATCATGAGGACCGAAGTTGGTCTGGAGTTCATACAGGAATGATTGCCAATTGTCCATCCAGAGGGAACGGATTGCTGGAGGGGCAGTTCTGAGCAAGTCCAGCTCGAAGTAATCGAGCGCCATCCCTTTGAGGTAGGACTGGGCGAAGGTTACTCTGCTCCGGTCCTTTTTGAAGGATTTCTCATTGGCTTGGAAATTGATTTCGCATTGCATGACGAAAGAACAGAGTTTCTTTGGGTTAGACCCATCGAAGGTATCCAGTTCTCAGACCTTGGTTTTTGTGTTGCTAGAGGTATTCTTGCAACGGAGAGCCATTCGGGTCATGTCGCGAATAGCGGTAGCGAGTTGGGTAAAAGTCTCATAAGCCAAGGGGACATTATTTGGTTCGTCGTCATTTCCGGGATTACCTCCAAAGAGGCATTCGGTATCCGGAGTTGATGTTGTGGACGACCCATTGTCTGAGGGATTGGGATTGTCATCACCACCACCGTCACCACCACCTCCTGCTGCTGCTCTACTGCTTCTGGGGAGTGCAGTTCCGGGGCGATCAGCACCCCAGAAATCTTCTTCGTTTTCCAGTAAGACTTGGAAATGAGGACCATCGTTGAAAGAATGGTCTTCTGGAAGTGAGGTGAGCACGGAGAGGGGCAAGCGAGCATGCCATCGAGAAGACGCAGATGGGGCAGTGCGCTGGGTGAGACTGATAAATTCTCCAGGTACTGTACATGAGCTGCCAAAGGCAGTTTGCAGTAAGTTGGAGTGTGAGGTTCGGGAAGTATGGGTAGTCATGACTGGAGTGAGGAGTTTTGACAAGTGTGATTACAAATATACTGTTAAGTCCGGTTCCTCTGAGTCAAGTCTGGTGGATGTCCGAGGCGTAATGGGAACATAGGGGCAGAGGTTCGATGGAGGTGTCAACGGAGAGGTCGACGGAGATACGGAGTTCGGAGTTATGAGGATGTTGGCGCAGGACTTATGTGTCGCGCCCTTGTCAATCCTTGTGTCCTTGTATTTCAGAGGGAAATAGAGTTGAGAGGGAAGGAAGGAATAGAGGGGAAGAGATCAGACTTGAAAGGGGGGAAACTTTATTGATATTCATAATGGAGAAACTACGAAGAAGTACAGAGGGTTTATATACTACAGGTCCAAAGGTAACTCCGGAGCCAGAGTACCTATGCAATGGCGATGTACATAGGGACGGAAGACTATGAAATCCGGACGGGAGGTACAAACTATAATAAAGAATGTAGACTATAACGAAAGCAGATATAGGAAGGTACAAAGTCCGGAGTAGCAACTCCGTGGATGTCCGGTAGATTGGGTGCGGGGTTTATCCGGAGTTGGACTGGAGTTGGACTTGTGAAAATTAGGGATATGACACTACCACCCACAGACCGACGGAGAGATGGAACGCGTCAATCAGGAATTGGAAACTTATCTTCAGATCTTTTGCCAAGGAGACGCCACCTGATGGTCAGACCTATTGCCAATGGCGGAATTCTGTCACAACTCTTCTATCCATTCCGTAATGGGAGAGACTCCTTTTAGTTTGATGTTTGGGTATGAGCTGAGGGCTTACCCATCGATAGGAACCACCACCTTCCTCCCCGCTTTAGAAAAATGCCTCGGAGACCTCAAGGAGGCTCATAAGGAAGCCACCGCTGCCCACGAAAAGGCACAACGATATATGTGTGAACGAGTCACGTCTAAATTCAAACCTTGGAAAGTCAGAGATAAGGTATGGCTCAAGGACCATAACCTGAGACTCTGTTACCCTTCTCGAAAACTAGCCCCTCGACACGAGGGACCATTTGAAATCTCACAGGTTATCTCACCTGTTTTGTACAAACTCTGATTGCCCAGCACATGGAAAATCCACAATGCCTTCCATGCATTGCTCTTGACTCCCTATCGGGAAACTGCTGAACACGGACCAAACTTCATCAGCAAACCTACATTTTTTCTGGGTTATTGAAGTCAATGACAAGACTGACAGGCCTGAATCACCTAATCAATGATAGATTGACCTGACTGACTGAACTGATTTACTGACAGGCTGATAAGCTAATTTATTGAATGGACTGGTTGACTAACTAACTATCTAGCTGACAAATTGATAAACCTGACACACCTGACTGACTGACCAACTGACCAACTGATGTGACTGACAGAGATGACTAACTGATCAGCTGATAGGCTGATGGGCTGACTTGGCTGATTGACTGACAACCTGACTGACTGATAGACTGACATGACTGGTTGACTGGTTGACTGACTGACTGATGGGATGACAAGACTGACAAGACTGACCAGATGATTAATTGATTGACTGGCTGGACTGATGGGACTGATATCACTGGTGAATTGACAAGCTGATATGCTGATAGCTCTGAGAATGCTGATAGCAATGAATTACTTGTGAATGATAGCACTGATAGCATGCTGTCAGTCAAGTCAGACAGCTCAGCAAGGTGTTACGGTTTATGAGGGGGTACACTTTTTCCTTTACACTTTTTCATTCGCTCGACTTCTAGTCTCGTTCTCTTCACCGTACGCGGTTGTATTCATAATGGAGTCGTCCTCCATTATACCAGATACGTTTCCCGATCTCTCTCTCTTTCTGTCTCACACAGCGCCCCGCCCTTACCTTATTCAGACTTCCTTCCCGTCCCGCCGCAGTCGCCTTATTCAGACTTCATCACTTGCGGCATAGCCTCTTATTTATGACTCATCATAACTCGCTCTGACTTGTTATGACTCACTACGACTCATATGCTGCGCATCGAGTCACATTCTAGTTACTGCAGATGCTGCACATCCTTTCCTTATTTAGAAGGGGCCTACCGTATATAAGGGCGCTCTTCCGCCCTCCTGTATTTTCCCTAAGCTAGTTCTACGCAATATCAGTGTAGTTTCTAGTAACCACCGAGTCTAGCGATGTCCCTAGATAGGTGAGACCAGCTTAGGCTTTGCGTCGTCTCGAAGCTCAGCATCGCTCCTCAAGGAATCCTCTGCTCGTCACTCACTCTCTCTTCGTATCGCAGCACACTATGTCATTACTATGCTGTGCGTTACACAAGGTCATTGATTTTGATAACTCAGAAAAAATGTAGGTTTGCTGATGTTCATTCCACTTCCACTGGACATAATAGACGGAGAAGAGAAATTTGAAATCGAACAGATCTTAGCCCATCGGGGCTCCGCTCGACGCTGCCACTATCTCATTTCGTGGAAAGGATACCCGTCCTCTGAAAATACCTGGGAATCTGAGTCCAACTTAGGACATGCTGTGGACCTCTTGGATGAATATAAGGCCAGGGATCTGATCGCCTTCCCTCCTTAAACCCTCAATTCCTCACTTGCTTTCAAGTTGAGCCCTAGCTCCTCCATTGTCGTCAACATTCTTACCAAACTCTTGATGTCCTCCTCGTCGCTTAATGCAGTACCCTTCCAACTACCAGTCCACATCCATCGTCTCCCAGATTGCTCCCAACGAATCTTCTTCGCTTCCACATTGGAGAACCCTGCTATTGCCCATGCCTTATTGTGCCTACCCGCTTATAGAGACAGCCCGATTCTCCAATCTTTGGGAATCATCTTTCATATGTACACCACCGGACGGACGCTCCATGCCCAGCTCTTTCCAGATGGGACCCTGCCTGTCTACACCGCTGCCATGGAACAGGCCATCCATGTCTCAAGAGACGCCATCCTTGATGCCTTCCATGACCACGGGTTCTCCAATGTCCTCTCCGTGGTACATACCCCCTTGTTCATGCATGTTCTGCGACCCATCATCAACACTCTCCCCACCCATCTACAAACTTACTACCTGGACGACAACCCAGATCATCCCTGGGACAGCAACACTTGGGCCAGAAACCCAAGATGAACCATCTGGGATGACAACTCCACCATCACCCCCAGCTCCCCTTTGAACCCCAACTCCACATCCACAGCACCATTGCCTGTCCCGCCTCCAAACCCTCCCGCAGCTGGCGATGATTCTGGAGCCGGAGGTCCTGGCACTGCTCCAGGACTTAGCAGCCATACTGTTCCCAGATCTCTCGCCACTCTCCCTGCGGACCACCCCAACATCCTTGCTTTCCTTGCTACTGTACCCCTCCTCGGATGAGGGACCCCTACCCCAGAACCTGAGCATGTACTCCCCGCTCGAGAACATCCCACCACTCCGACACCCTCCCGTCGTCCTTGTAAATTCAAACAAGGTAACACAGCAGTTATGTTCAGATTACCCAGCTCCTCAGCACAAGCTGTGGGCAAACGTCCTGAGGGATATTGAGGAAAATCAAGACAGGCAACTCCATTCCCCTCCTCCCATCGCTATAACAAGGACTTTGTGGCAATGCTGTCGCCGTCACCAGGATGTTCCTCCCGACCCATCAACGTAGATGCTATTCCATTGATGCCATCCACTCCCTCTCGTCCGACCCTCAGCTGCTGCTTCGTCTGTGGTCAATGGGGCCATCTCCGCACAGATTGTGGACGCTACAAATGCCCCTTTTGCCACATAACCGCTCCAGGGCATATACAGGCCTATTGCCCTCGTTGTTGTTGTCAACTTTGCGGAGAGTTGGGACACTCAGAAGAGTTTTGCCCAACCCAACATAACCCTCTTGACAACTACGACCCGACAGATTACAAGGTCAATGAGGGAGATATGGATTAGAAGTCTTGCAGGTGCTTCGACCGTGGGAGGGGGGTAATGTTACGGTTTACTGAGGGGGTTCACTTTTTCACTTGTTCTTTCGTTCACTTGACTCTTAGTCTCATTCTCTCACCATACGCAGTTGTATTCATAATGGGGTCATCCTCCATTATACCAGATATGTCTCCCAATTCTTCTCTATTTCTGTCTCACACAACGCCCCGCCTATACCTACATTTAGACTTCCTTCCTGTTCCACCGCAGTTGCCTTATTCAGACTTCATTGCCTGCAGCATAGCTTTTATGTTTTCTGACTCGTTATGACTCTTCATGACTTGTACTGACTCTTATGCTGTGCATCAAGTCATACATTTGTGACTCACTATGACTAGAGGTGCTGTGCACCATTTCCTCATTTGGAAGGGGCCTACCATATATAAGGGTGCTTGCCCTCCTGTATTTTCCTTAAGCTAGTTCTACACAATACCAGCGTCATTTCTAGTAACCTCTGAGTTCAGTGAGTGCTCAGTCCATACCTGAATAGGAGAGACTGCTTAGGCTTTGCATCGTCTCAAAGCTCGGCACTTGAACTACAAACTTCACTCGTACCCTCGCTCTTTCTTCGTCCTCGTTTGAGCTTAGTATCTTAGTATCGCAGCATGCTACGCTGTGCGTTACAACCCCCAGCTCCTTATTTTGCCCATCAGACTTGAGATTCAGACTATGCAATCAGAGGCAGGGACTATGAAGTTGATTCATTACATTAAAGGGTGAATCCAATTAGTAAATGAGAAGTTGTGGGCTCAAAAACTCACTTGAGGCGTAGATGAGAAACCTGAAGTTAACTGCACCTTGACAGTGCTCTTATTTTGCATGTAAAACGTCAGGTCTCATTTCCAAATTAAGAGACAATTCCCAAGCCACCAACTTCATGATTTGATGGTAGAACAAGACTACATCGCTGTCCAGAAATTGTAAGATACAGACGAGAAAATAGTATCAACCTGCCAGGGATACAACTTGATGAATTAGGGCTATGTACACTATACTCAAACTCAAAACTTCTTTCAGCTCAAATGCCACAGAAAGCCACATTCAAATGTTTCGCTGGTGGTGCAACTGAGGCCTGTTGAGTCCAGTTCCTCTGAGTCAAGTCCAGTGGGTGTCTGGGGCATAATGGGAACATAGGGGCAGAGGTTTAACAGAGGTGTTGATGGAGAGGTTGAGGGAGATATGGAGTTTGGAGTTATGAGGACGTTGGCACAGGACTTATTGTAACACACAGCGTAGTATTGACGTAGCGTGCTGTGATATGAAGAAAAGTTCGTGGGTTGAGATGTGAGAGCGAGTGACGAGTAGAGGGATCCTTGTGGAGCGATGCTGAGCTTTGAGACGACGCGAAGCCTAAGCTGGTCTCACCTATCTAGGAACGTCGCTAGACTTGGTGGTTACTAGAAACTACACTGATATTGTGTAGAACTAGCTTAGGGAAAATACAGGAGGGCGAGAGAGCGCCCTTATATACGGTAGGCCCCTTCTAAATAAGGAAAGGATGCGCAGCATCCGCAGTAACTAAAGTATGACTCGATGCGCAGTGCGTGAGTCACAGTGAGTCATAACGAGTCATAAAATAAAGGCTATGCCGCAGGCGATGAAGTCTGAATAAAGCGACTGCGGCGGAATGGGAAGGAAGTCTAAATATGATAAGGGCGGGGCACCATGTGAGACACAAAGGAAAAGAGATCGGGATATGTATCTGGTATAATGGAGGACGACTCCATTACGAATACAACCGCGTACGGTGAAGGGAACGAGACTAGAAGTCGAGTGAACGAAAAAGTGTAAAGGAAAAAGTGTACCCCCTCGTAGACTGTAACATTACCCCCTTCCTATCGTCGAAGCACCTGCGAGACTATCAATCCACCTCCTCTCCTTCATTGACTTCGTAGTCAGTGGGGTCGTAGTCGTCAAGAGGGTTGCACCGGAAGGGACAGACATCATCCGAATGGCCGAGTTCTCCGCAAGAGGAGCAACAACGGCGAGGACAGTAGGTCTGGATATGGCTGGGGGCTGTGACACGGCAGAATGGACACTCATAGTGAGGGCAGTCTGCGCGAAGATGTCCTTGTTGGTTGCAAGCGAAACAACGTCCGAGGACGGGGCGAGAGGGACGAGAAGGAGTTGGGGGGAGAGAGGGGAGCAAATCTACGTCAATGGGATGTGATTCTGATCCCAGTGCCGGTGAGGGTGAAGCTGCGAAGTCCTTATTAACACGACCAGAGGTGGGGAACAGAGTTGCCTGTCTCGATTTTCCTCTATATCCCTGAGAACGTTGTCCCACAGCTCAGGCTGCGGAACTGGGGAGTCCGAATGAAATTCCCTTGCCACGTCGATTGAGTTGACGAGGACGACAGGTGGGAGTCGGAGTGGTGGGACGTTCTCGAGCAGGGAGTACATTGGTGGGTTTGGGGGCAGGTGTCCCCTGTCCGAGGAGGGGAATGGTGGCAAGGAAAGCGAGGACCTCGGGGTCGTCGTGGGAGAGGGAAGAGAGTGGTCCGGGAATAGGAGGGTGGCTAGTTCCTCTAGCAGCATCAGCACTTCTTGATCGGCGAGATGGTCCAGCTGCGGGAGTTGGCAGAGGAGGGACAGGGAGGGGTGCTGTAATGGTGGAGTGATCGGTCGAGGAGGAGGAGTCAGAGGACGAGGCGTTTGGGGTGACGGTGGAGTCGTCATCCCAGATGGGGTTGCGAAGGTTGCGGGCCCAAGTGTCTCCATCCCAGGCGTTGCCCGGGTGGTTGTCCATGTAGTAACCTCGAAGGTTGGCTGATAGGGTGTTAACGAGGGGGCACAGAACGTGCATGTACAAATTGGAGGGGATTGCCATGATGACATCGGAGAATCCATGGTCATGGAGGGCATCCAGGATAGCGTCTCTGGAGGAATGGATGGCCTGTTCCATTGCAGCAGCGTAGACTGGCAGGATCCCATCGGGGAAGAGTTGGGCATGGAGTGTCCATCCGGTGGTGTATGTATGAAAGATGAGGCCCAGAGATTGGAGTACGGAATTATCCCTATAGAGGGAGCAAATGGAGATGGCCTGGGCCGCGGCAGGATTCTCGAGGAGAGAAGCAAAAAGGATTCGGCGGGTTCGGTCTGGGAGATGGTGGAGTCGGACTGGAAATATGGAGGAGGTTCCATTCAGTGAGGTAGACATAAATGGGTGAAGGTGGCAACAATGAAGGCAATAGAGGAGCAAGGGCTCGACTCGACAAGCAGGAGAGGACTGGAAATTATGGGGGAAAGGCGATGGGATCCCTGGCCTTATATTCTTCCAGGAGGTCCACAGCATGTCCCAAATTGGGTTCAGGTTCCCAGGTATTTTCAGAAGACGGATAGCCTTTCCACGAAACAAGGTAGTGGCGTCGGCGTGCGGAGCCCCCATGGGCTAAGATTTGTTTGATTTCAAATTCCTCTTCCCTGTCTATTATATCTGGTGGAAGCGGAACAAAGTTGGGTCCGTGTTCAGCGGTTTCCTGATAGGGAGTCAGAAGCGATGCGTGGAAGGCATTATGGATTTTCCATGTCTTGGGCAGGCGGAGTTTGTACGAAACAGGTAATATGACCTGTGAAATTTCAAATGGCCCTTCGCGTCGGGGGGCGAGTTTTCGAGAGGGGTAGCGGAGTTTGAGGTTACGGCCCTCGAGCCATACCTTGTCTCCCACTTTCCAGGGTTTGAATTTAGAGGTTATGCGTTTGCGCATGTATCGTTGGGCTTTTTCGTGGGCGGCGGTGGCTTCCTTGCAAGCCTCATCGAGGTCTCCAAGGCATTTTTCTAGGGCGGGGAGGAAGGTTTTCGTTCCTAAAGATGGATAAGCTCTCGGCTCATATCCCATCATCAAACTAAAAGGAGTCTTTCCCATTACGGAATGTATGGAGGTGTTGTGGCAATACTCCGCCATTGGTAATAGGTCCAACCATCGGGTGGCGTCTCCTTGGCAAAAGATCCGAAGATAGGTTTCCAGTTCCTGGTTGACCCGTTCCGTTTCTCCGTCGGTCTGTGGGTGGTAGGCGGAGGAGAGGAGTGGATCATAATCCAGGAGCCTTGCTAGTTCTAGAGCGAAGGCCGAGGCAAACTGTGGACCATGGTCCGAGATAACCTTGTTGTGGAGTCCAAAGCGGGGAAAGACTTTCTCAAAAAATAGTTGTGTGACGCCCTCGGCGTCCGCACTCTTATGAGTAGGGGTGAAAATTACCCCCTTTGTAAGGCCATGGTCGACCACGACCATAACCAAATCAAAACCCTTAGATGGCGGCAAGTCCGTGATGAGATTGACCAACAGACATTGGAAGGGACAGGAGGAAGCGACCGGAAAGGGGGTGAGAGGTGGAATGGTGGGGTGTGTGTTGACTTTGTTGGCCTGGCAAGTTGTGCATCCTGTTGAAAGGACACGTACTTACAGTCACGTGACCTATATTAAGTAATCATTACAAAACGTATATAAGACTCTGCTGAGTCTGAATATAAATAATACTCTCTTGATCTGCTACTGCTATCATCTCTGAGTAACTCTCTCCAGTCCAAAGGTAAGTACCCTACAGTAGATCCTCGGGATCCTGGTGTGTACACCGGATCCCCACTATTGCAACACATCCTTGGATGAAGCGATGGACAAACGTGGTCAGGCCAGGCCACCAATAGTCACGTTGTACCAGATTAACAGTTCGGTAGTAACCGCCATGACCCCCCACGGGCGAGTCATGGATGGAATGGAGAAGGTCGTTCCGGTGGGCCTCGGGCACATAGGCCTGATCCTTAAAGTAAAGCAGGCCATCGTCAAAGCGCCAGTTGTGGATAGTGGAACGAGGGATTCCCGAAGTACCCTCATGCAGCTTACGGAGCTGGTCGATGACAAAGCCGTCGGTGGTGCAAGACTGCTCGATGGCATGTCGAAGGTCTGTGTCGATTCGTTTCAAAAATAGCTCTCCGGGGAGAAGGGTAACTTCGGCGTTGTTGTTCGAAGTATCCAAGGCGTCCTTCTGAGAGAGAGCGTCCACGGGGGCCATGTTATTCCCCGGTACGTGTTGAAACAGGAGGTTGTAGTCCTGTAATGCTAATAGCCATCTAGCCTGCCGCCTAGAAAGCTTTCTTGGATCCTTAAAGTAGCACAGATTCTTGTGATCTGTGAGGATGGTTATGGGCCGGTCGGTTCCGGTGAGGTAATGGCGCCACTCCTCTAGCGTGTGTATAACCGCTAGGAGTTCGCAATCATAAATGTCATAGTTTCGTTCTGCTGGTGAGAACGTGCGAGAAATATAGCAGCAAGGGTGTAAATCGCCATTAGCGTCCTTCTGCATCAGCACGCCTCCGGTAGCTGTCAATGAGGTGTCCGTCATGACATAGAATGTGAGAGAGTTGGAGTAGGGACAAGACGACGACACACGAGGGCTATCAAGGGACAAGACTCAGTCGTTGTGCGTGAACAACAGACTAAATATATTTACCTATCGAGGGACAAGACTATGTACGGATTAGCTCGAGTAGGTAAATGATTGATCAATGTAACTCACCTCAGTCGTCGTGTGTGAACAACAGACTGAGGTGTTTCAATAAAGTGAAACGGTTTATATATGAAAGGATTGTATAGTAACAAAAAGGGGATAAAAGGATCTTGTTGAGATCCAGGCACAGGACTAGGTGAAGGATTAAATACGCGTAGCAGGCAATGCGGTCATACAATGTATCTACAATAGAGAACGTACGCGAGAATGTAGCGAGTGCGCGCCGTGTGCACGCCGGTTATACGATCGGTCCGACGTCGTGGCTGCGCGCGTGATTGCTAATTCTAACACTCCCCCTCAAGCTGCGTGCAGTCCGAGTTCGGTGGCGAAGTGCTTGACTTTCGGAGATGGGAGCGCTTTGGTAAGAGTGTCAGCGACCATATCGTTTGTAGGACAGAAAACGAGGCGGATTTTGCCATCGTCGATAACCCAGCGGATGAAGTGGAAACAGATGTCAATGTGTTTAGTACGCGCGTGGTACTGATGGTCTTTTGCAAGCGCAATAGCGGATTGATTATCTGAGAACAAGGTGATAGGTGCGTCGAGAGGAGCGAGAATTTCACCAATAAACGAGCGCAGCCATAGCGCTTCTTTCGTGGCGTGCGTCGCGGCGACATACTCGCTCTCAGTCGTCGAGAGCAAGACGATCTCTTGTTTCTTCAATGCCCAGGATACCACTCCGCCGTCAATCAGGAAAGCGTAGCGCGATACGGCTTTGCGGTCCTCGGCCATGCTGCCATCAGCATCTGTGTATCCTTCTAGCGGCTTCTTCGTTCCTCCATACGTTAGGCATAGATCCTTAGTTCCAATAAGGTACCTGTAAATGCGACGTACAGCCTCCCAATGAGGTGTTCCGGGGTTGCTCGAGAAGCGCGAGACAGTTGATACAGCGTAGGAAATGTCGGGGTGTGTCCCGAGTGCAGTGTACATAAGTGATCCGACAGCTTCGCGGTACGGGATATGCTGCATGGCGGCGTATTCAGCACCTGTAGAGGGGGACTGGGTATGCATTAATTTAACGTGGGGTTCCATGGGTGACGAAACTGGCTTGAGTTCGTCGAATCCAAAACAGCATATGATCGACTCTAAATAGGACCGTTGCGAGAGTGCGATTGTCCGCTCCTCACAGTTTCGTGTGACTTCGATACCTAATAACCAGTGCAGCTCCCCGAGATCTGTGATCTCGACGTGGTTCCTAATTTGTGCCTTGAGTTTGACAACGAGTGTGAGGGTAGATGCAGCGATTGTACAGTCGTCAAACTGTACAACAATAATGACGAGTGTCTTCTCCGAATGGCTCTGTTTGATGAAAACGGCTTGATCAACTTTGCACTGCTTGAACCTGAGATTCTTGACGAGAATCTCGACAAGCTTTTGGTACCAACGACGACCACTCTGTTTCAGTCCGTAGAGCGTTTTGCGTAGGTGACACACATGGCATGGACAAGCTGGATCGGCGTATCCAGGCGGTTGTCGCATGTAAATGTCTTCTTCGTCGTTTAGTTCTCCGTTGAGATACGTGCCCTTGATGTCGATCTGGTGAAGTTCGAGGTCAAGGCGTGCAGCTAGAGCAAGTACTGTACGGATTGATGCAAGCTTTGCGACCAGAGCGTACATGTCAAAGTAATCAACACTGGGTACCTGTGAGAATCCTTGCGCGACGAGGCGCGCTTTGTGCCGAACAACATTCCCTGCGGCATCTTTCTTTGCGCGGAATACCCACTTTGATCCAATGATATTTGTGCCCATGGGTGGTTCAACGAGTTCCCAGGTGCCAGCTTTCTTGAGTGTTGCAAGTTCTTCGCGTATGCCCTGCTCCCATTGCAGCCAATCAGGTCAACATTTTGCTTCGGCGAGTGAGGTGGGCTTGAGCGCTTCGGCCTCTGCAATGGTCTCGTTTAGCGTGAGAACAAGTTCGACATCATTGTCGTAATCAGTGGTGGCAAGCGTTTGGTCAGCTGTTCCCTCCCCCTCAAGCACAGCAGGGCCACTGTCGGGTTCAGGGTTCTCGACAAGGTCCGGCGGGAGTTGGACACCACGGGGTGGAGCAGGATCTGCTGCTTTGCCATTGATGATGTCGAGGATGCGCTGGCTGGGCTGACAAATACGTTTCGGGCGAGGCGCAGGGACAGGATTAGGAGCATGTGGGATTACGGTTGCTTTAGCGGCGATAGCGACTTGGGGTTGTGATGGAGATGGACTAGGTTTGGCGGTGTTAGCGCTACGGGGCTGGGGGTTGCTTATGTATGCAAGTGTGACATCGCTCAGGTTTGTCCCTTCTTCCTCCCCCTTGATGTTACACTGCAGTGGTCTCCAATAGACATTGCGCTCAACAATAACGATCCGTTTCGATGGCCAATATATGCGGTAAGCGTTTTCCGATTTGTCATCAACACCCATCCATCTAACCTTATTGACATGCCATTCCAGCTTATTTCCTCGCTTGGTCTTGGCATAGACCTCAGATCCCCACTCTCGGACTCAGCTCAGGTCGGGTTTCCTCCCAAAAGTGACCTTGTACAGCGTCAGGCCATCAAGAACCTTGGTGGGTGTTCTGTTTTTCAGCCATATGACGTGACGCACGGCTTCTCCCCACAGGAATTTAGGCAAGCCGCTCGCATGGAGCAGCGCTCGGACACACTCGAGGATTGTCCGGTTCAGTCGCTCCGCGATACCGTTGTGCTGTGGCATATCGTGTGCTGTAAGTCGCTGTGCCATGCCCTGACATTGCAGGTACAGGACGAACTCGTTTCCTGTGTATTCGCCTCCCCGATCGGAATGGAGCAGGTGCACTTTCGCCGTGAGTTGGCGATCAAGCCATGCCTCAAATTGCTGGTAGGCTGTGAACATTTTGCTTTTCTGGCGAAGTGTGCACATGTACGTCAAGCGCGAGTGGTCGTCTGTGAAGGTAATGTAGTACCGCTTTCCTCCGAGTGTTTGAACTGGTGCGGGCCCCAGACATCAGACCATATGAGCGTGCCCACCTCTTTACTCCATTTGCCCTCACAGACCTTCACAATCGGTTTGCATGTTGCTTTCGCATAGATGCAGGATTCGCAAAAGGTACCCCCATCTTTTACATCATCGAACTTTAGCCCGCTGACTAACCCATTTTCAACAAGGCGACAAGCGACAGATGGGGCGATGTGTCCAAGGCGACGGTGTAACTCCATAACAGTCACCATTTCTCCAGTGGCATTGGCAGTCTCGTGCTCATGCACGATGCGATATAGGCCCTTTGTGGTACGTGGTATTCGTCCAATCGTCTCACCATCTGATCCTCGGATCGTGCAGAAGCCATCCGCAAATGTCGTTGAGAGCCCAAGCTCATCAAGACGACCAATGGACACCAGCGTGTATCCAACTTCGCGCGAGAACAGGACCTCTGTGAGCTGTAATCGTGATGTGTCGTACCCATTTGGTACCTCGATTATCATGTCGCCGACTCCAGTCGCGACAAATTTCTGACGATTTGCAGCTGTGAATGATTTGTCGGGGATATCCGTGAGGTTCTCGAAACACTCGTGATATGGGGAGATATGCCGTGTTGTTCCAGAGTTGTATAGCTCTATCTGGCAGGCGGAGGTGCGTTCATTGCTTGCCTCCATAGCAATGTTATCCAGTTCTTCAGCAGGGTTGGCGCAGTCGACAGACACTTTGTCCTTGACTCTCAGCGCTCGGGATTCTTCAAGATCCCAGATGTCGTCAAATACGTCCTCATCCATGACTGAGAACCAGTCATCTCCCTCTCCCTCTTCTTCCTCATCATCCAATTCTGTTGGTAGCAAACCCGGGATGGATTCGTCATCACTCGAGTCGTCAGAGACTCCGAAAACACCATCATCCGAGTCGCTATCGCACTCGACAATATTGGCTGTATTTGTCTCGGTAAGCTTCTTTTCGCTTTTTCCTTTCTTGTGGAAAGATGTGAGATGCTCCATAGATCCACACTCCCAACACTTGGGTGGGTTCCTCCTCCCATTTCCTCGTTTTCCCTTGTCATGTCCTTGTGATGCTCCTGACTGTACTACAGCCATTGCTTCGTTGCAGTCACGGTCCTTCGTGTTGCTATGCACAGGATATTTTGCCTTCTGACGTTCGGCTTCTTCGGTTATCACCGAAATTAGGACATCTGGGTCAAGGGTCTTGGTAGTCGTGAATAGTCGAGCTGCAGTGAGCTGACTTGATGCGAAGTTGGTGAGGTGGTTTGGTAGGGATTTAATGATTGTCGAGCGGTAGTCCTTTTCGTCGATCTCGACACCAACAGCAGCTAATTCCTCCCGCTTTGTTTGCAGCCCATCAAGGAATTGTCGGACATCTGCTCCTTTCGCAAGCCGCAATTTGAGAAATTGTGCCCGCAGATCTGTTTGTGCATATGCACCTTTCTCCGTATATCCCTTGCTAATCTCTTCCCACATTTCGGCCACAGTTGCCTTCTTCTGGATTCGCAAGGCGGTCAAGTCCGGAATTCGCTGAGCAAGTAAGTGCTTTGCCATTCGCTCGTCCTTTTTCCACTTGTTGACTTCTTCCTGCTGTTCTGCAGTCATAGGGGCAGGTTGACTTGGGCAGGTTGTGGTCCCATCTAAATGGTCCCATAATTCCTTGGCCTCGACAGCGACTTGGAAACGAA
>JBBPJO010000262.1:0-17443 GCA_038088815.1 Boletus nobilissimus | reverse complement strand
AGTATATCTACTAAGCTAGGAATAAGCCAACCCTTTTTCCTTAGACAATAGTCGGGAAAGGAAGAACAACCGGGGAGCCAATTGACTAAGTACTCTCACTCACTCAGTAGACTAGTTCTATATTCCTCTTCTCCTGTTTGATCTGGTAGTTAGCGTTGTCCTATCACCAGCTTATAGTCAGATTGGGCCCGGAGGATAACTGTGTATAGATTAACCTAGCGTCTAGCAGTCCAAATCCTGAACAAACGACACCGTCAGTGGAGCAAGATTGCTCGATGGCATGTCGGAGGTCTGTGTCGATGTGCTTCAAAAATAGCTCCCCGGGAAGTAGGGTAACTTCAGTGTTATCGTCCGAAGTATCCAGGGCGTCCTTCCGAGAGAGAGCGTCCATGGGGGCCATGTTATTCCCTGGTACATGTTGGAACAGGAGGTCATAGTCCTGTAGTGTCAATAGCCATCTAGCTTGCCGCCTAGAGAGCTTCCTTGGGTCCTTAAAGTAGCACAGATTCTTATGATCTGTGAGGATGGTTACGGGCCGGTCGGTTCCGGTGAGATAGTGGCGCCACTCCTCGAGTGCGCATATAACCGCCAATAGTTCGCGGTCGTAGATGTCGTAATTGCGTTCCGCCGGTGAGAACGTTCAGGAGATGTAGCAGCAAGGGTGTAAGTCGCCATTGGCGTCCTTCTGCATCAGTACGCCTCTGGTAGCAGTGAGTGAGGCGTCTGTCATGACGAAGAATGGTTTCGAGGTATCCGGCATAGTGAGTACGGGTTTAGAGGTGAAGGCCCGACGGAGGAGGTCGAAGGCCTGTTGTTGCTCGTGCGTCCAGGACCACGGCTCCCCTTTCTTTGTTAAATCCAAGATCGGCCTGGCAATTTCTGAGAAGTTCGGAATAAACTTGTGGTAGAAGTTGTAGAACCCTATGAATGAGCGGACTGCATGAACCGTAGTAGGTGGTTCCCAGGTAGCGATCGCCAATAGCTTGGTGGGGTCCATCGCAATGATACTCTCTTGAACAACCATCCCTAGGAATTCAACCGAGGATGCGTCGAACATACATTTTTCCAGTTTGAGGCCGAGACGGTTGTCTCGCAACCGTTCCAGGACTCGCCTCGTTCGTTGGTGATGTTCGGTAAGATCCCTGGAATGGATCAACATATCATCCATATAGATGATCAACCATCCTTCCGCTACCATATCCTTGAAAATGTAGTCCATGAACGACTGAAAAGTTGCAGGACTATTGCAAAGGCCAAAGAACATGACGAGAGGCTCGAAGAGGCCAAAGGGCGTGATGAATGCCGCCTTCCAGGCGTCTTTCGTCTTGATCCGGACGTTATTATACCCCCAACGGATATCCATCTTCGTGAAGTAACGGGATCCCTTGAGCTGGTCCATCAAATCACCAATGAGAGGAAGAGGGTAGGCGTTTTTGATGGTATGCTCGTTGAGATATCGATAATCTTGGCAGGGGCGAAGATTGCCGTCCTTCTTGGATACGAAGAAGAACGGGGAGGCCATGGGAGAGTTGGAGGGGCGAATTCGTCTGGCTTTCAGGTGTTCGTCAATGAAGTCTTTACATGCCTCTTGTTACGATTTACTCTTTCTTTTTACCTTCTCCTCTTTGTACTACCATTGCTACGTGTTCGAACCTCGCCCAGGACTATATTTCTTTTCTCTTATCGCTGACTCATTCCTAACCACGTGATCTTATCTCCACTTGCTTCATCAGCGATTCCTTCCATCCGATTCCATCACTTTCTATAACGTTCTATGCCTACCCTTAAGACCTTTTCCTTTGTCTATTTAAACCTCGTCGAATCACCTTTGTATTCCCAGTTTAGACCTCCTTGGAATACATCTCTCTTCCGCGCTTTCCAAGCCTTGATTCGTCGACGACACTAGATCGACTCCTTGACCCCCTTGAACCCTAGACACGTCGACACTTGATCGACTCCTCGAACCCTTGAACCCTTGAACCTTCGTCACGCTAGCACAGACTAGCGTTCCTTGATCTATTGGACTTCGTGCCGCCATTGAGGGCATGCTCACTCAGAACCCTCGACTCCTTTGTGACCGTCCAAGGCTACGTCCGACCCTACCCGGGCCAGTTGTAACACCTCTCGCTCCTTGGGATTAAGCAGGTAGGCCTTGGCAACCTTGGGTAGGAATGAGTCGTCTAGATCTATGCCATGATCGAACGACCAGTAGAGCGAAAGGGGACCATCGTCCTTCTTCTGGAAGACGTCCTCAAAGTCTCGGAAGTCCCGCGGGAGTTCCGTCTTGGTTTTCTTCACGTCTTGAGTGAGAGAAGTCGAGATCGTAGTTTTCTTAATGGAAGGTCCGGTTGGCTCTTCGTCATCCTCCTCCACGTCTATGAGCGCCGGTATCTCTTCCTGCTGCGTGGTCGGTTCCACGTCAGGTACCTTCAGATGAACCTCTCTGGTCTTTGCCATTAGTATGGGGTCGACGTTATGCTTCCACCACAGAGCTCTTCGTTGCCTCAATTTGTTCATCTGGCATTTTCGGTTGAAGACGTTTAGGGTATGGGCCTCGGCCGCAGCATCTTCTCGATTCCACGTGTGTTCCCGTCCGGTCGGTTCCGGATCGCGTAAACGGACAGTTCCTGTACTCCAGTCGACCTCCAGATTGTTGTCGCGGAGCCAAGGGAGTCCGAGGATGATCTCATCCTTGCCACAGTCAATAACAAGGAAGTCTCGGAGTTCGGTGGTTTCTCCGAGTTGCATTAGCACCGATGCCTGTTTTCGTATCAGGCCGTTTTTGTTGGGAGATCCATCAACGTTGCTTGCTCGAAGCGGGATCTTTAGTCGCATAGTGGGGATGTTGCAAGCCACCACGGTAGCGTAGTCGATAAAACAACCAGTTGCCCCAGAGTTGATAAGGGCTTTTGTGTCAACGCTTTTGAACGCAGTTTGGTCAGGTGGGTAGAGGGTGACGGGAATAGTTATGGATTGCGAAGAACCACCTGACACGAATACTGGAGATATCCTATGAGAAAATTTAGCAGGAGATGACGTTGACCCATCCCTGCTCTTCAAAAATCCTTGCTGCAGAAACCGGAGACGTTCTGTATGCAGTTGGACGGGTCGGTTCCCGTTCCAGGCCACGTGTCCTGGTCGGTTCCAGGTATCTCACATGCCTCTTCTCCTTCTCTCACCGCCTTTACCACCTTGATTCTGTGTTTGACTGTGTTTCTCGTGGCGGTCTCTTGAGAAGAAGGTTGCGGTCCAAGCCCCATCCCCTGACCCTGGGGAGTAGCTGCGTCCGCGTCCACCCTTGACTGGACAGATACGTCATTGGGGTACGTGCCTGGTGATTGTTCCAGGACTTCCTCCGAGGTGGTTTCCCAGAGGTCTGCCGGCGCAATAGCAGAAAATTGGTTGTTCCATGGTCCAGATCGTACAGCCCTGGCTTGTGGTGCTGCCCTGATCGCTTCCCTTTGGCACTCTTGGTAAGTGGCCGTTCTTGCCTCAGCCATGGCCTGGTAGCCAGCCTCCTTGTCCGCGGACGAGCTGCCCTCCCTGAAAGCAGTTTTGAGGATCTTAATCGCGGCACCTTTCTCGATGCTTCCCATTTCTTCTAGGTAAGCCGAGAGTTCATCATCCTCCTCCATTGTGGTGGTGGCTCATGCCCGTCATTGCGGGACTTTGTAAGTAGGACGTGCGGTGTGTCCGGAGGATGTGGTCGGGTGGGGACGTGAGGACCGGTCAGTTCCGGTTCCGTGGTGGTTGGAAGTGTTGCAATAGCGGGGATCCGGCATTCACGCCAGGATCCCGAGGATCTACTGTAGGGTACTTACCTGTGGACTGGAGAGAGTTACTCAGAGATGATAGCGGTAGCGGATCAAGAGAGTATCTTTTATATTCAGACTCAGCAGAGTCTTATATACGCTTTGTAATGATTACTTAATATAGGTCACGTGACTGTAAGTATGTGTCCTTTCAACAGGAAGACCTACAGCCAACCTTGTGACAGATAAAGCATTTGTTGCTCCGCATATACTCAGCGCGCTGAGTCAGCGATAGACGCATGGCATCTACGTCCATCGCGTACAGGTCTTTGTGCGATCGAGAGGAGGGCGCCGGGATATGTGGCACACCCTTTCGAAGGTCCCCAATTCTCCGCAATTGCTGCGAGAACTGTCCTGCCTTCTTAATCCAATCCTTGTAGTTGTCGGGGATCTTCTCACAAGACAGGATCATCATTGCGAGTTTAGGAGAGAGGCCTCAGATGAACCATTCCACGAGGGCGTGCTTGTTGGAGATGGCAGATTTCTCGGCGAGAAGTTGGAATTCCGAAGCGTATTTGGCAAAGCCATCACTCCAGTTTCCATCCGTATCTTTTCTGGCAGTCTGGTGAAGTTTGGAAAGGTCGATCCTAGCCTTGGCAGCTATGTCGTAGGGGGAGAAGGCGGTCTCGAAAGCCTGTTTAATACAGTCGAAGGTCTTAAGTTCATTTGGGATATGGGCGTTTCCCAATTTCATCAGCCATCCTTCAGCGAAGGTCTTGCCACGGCCCTTACTAATCTTGTTAAGGAAGGTAAGGGATTTGGTCTTATCCGTGAACACCTTGTTGTTGATAGTGAAGTAGGCGTCCATAGTGAGGAGCCATCTGTTGGCGTCCTCTGCCTCCCCAGAAATGTCCTCGGGAAGGCCGGCCTTTATTTCAGATACCATGTCGTCTTCTAGAGCTGGGTCAATGTCAATATCTTCTGCCTCAGTCGGTTCTGGGTCGAAAGTCTCTGCACCGGTTGGTTCTGGGTCAGGATCGTGGAAAGTAAGGGGAGGATCCTCTTGGATGGGGGATTCAACGGAAGCCTGGGGGATGGCCGCTAATTCAGAGATGGAGGGGAGTGCGTCGGTGTTCCACCCTTGAGACTGGTTGACTTCAGCTAGAGCCCTTTGACGTTCTTGGTAAGCCGCGATGTTCTCCGGGGAGGAGAATCTATCCGGAAGGACGAGATAGAATGGATGGTCGCTGGGTAGGAGGTGAAGTCTGGGGAGTCGAGGGGAGAAGCGAGGTTGAGACACGGTGGGTGTTTCAGGAGGGGAGTCGGAGTCGGAGGGTGCTCTGAATCTGCCTAGGCGAGAGATGGCGGGTAGGGGGAATGTCCTCTACGTAAAAGTAGGGACAAGGGGAAAAGCTAGTTCTTCTGTAACGCACAGCGTAGTAGTGACGTAGCGTGCTGCGATACAATGAATGTAGAAGGTACACTCAGTACTGATACGAGTCAGGACTATATTATATACCTGTAGAAGGTACACTAGACATAATGAATACAGGATAAAGTGTACGAATGAATGGGTCTCACCTCAGTACTGATACGAGTCAGGACTGAGGTGTAATCTACACGTCCGAGCGAAGGTTATCTATCTGATTATGTAATACAGGTAAACCCGAGTCCGTTTGAATCTAGTGGTCTGTAGCAAATACACAACAATGAAGAGTTCGCACGTGTAGAAGTGAGAGCAAGTGACGAGTAAGAGGATCGTTGAGAAGCGATGCTAAGCTTCGAGACGACGCGAAGCCTAAGCTAGTCTCACCTATCTAGGAATCTCGCTAGACTCGGTGGTTACTAGAAACTACACTGATATTGCATAGAACTAGCTTAGGAAATTACAGGAGGGCGAGAGAGCGCCCTTATATATGGTAGGCCCCTTCTAAATAAGGAAAGGATGCGCAACATCTGCAGCATCCGCAGTAACTAGAATATGACTTGATGCGCAGCAAGGGAGTCAGTACGAGTCATGAAGAGTCATGACGAGATATAAATAGAAATGCTATGCTGCAGGTGGTGAAGTCTGAATAAGGCGACTGCGGTGGAACGGGAACGAAGTCTAAATAAGGTATAGGCGGGGCGCCGTGTGAGTCAATAAGGAAAAGGGATCGGGAAGCGTATCTGGTATAATGGAGGACGACTCCATTACGAATACAACCGCGTACGGTGAAGGGAATGAGACTAGAAGACGAGTGAACAAGAAAAGTGTAGAGAAAAAGGTGTACCCCCTTGTAAACCGTAACAGGCACCACCCTCTCCTAGTGTACCTAAGAAAGGTAAAAGGGGAGCACTGCCAGCAATCCCTCCTGCCCCAGTGCACCCCCAACGTGAGTGCCATGTGCCCGTCAGGCCCAGCAATGTTTATGGGGATGATAAGCATCCTGTAGAGCAAGTGAAGGAGATTGAGTGCAAATTGCGCTGGCAAGACACAGTTAGGGAACCTGGTCCATCTCGACAGAGACAACCAGAGCCTGAGTCACCTCAAATGCCAGGCAATCTTCCTGAACACAATGCGCTGCCCGCTCCCACCAAAGCTCCTGAATCTGACAGTGAAGCTGACGTCAAATGATTATGTCGTGAAGGGGGAGCTGGATTGGCTGCATTTTTAATGTCTAAGGCAATACCCCAAGCACTGGTTTCTGCAGAAACTAAGCCACTATGCGAATGGACATACAGGGACATTCAAATACTACCCGCTGCAGCACAAGAGGAATGGAAGGCCGCTTGTCAACGCGAGCCAGACATACTTCATGAGCGAAAAGTCTTTGAACTGGTTGACCCCCAAAAAGGGCGTAAGGTTATTGCAAACTGATGGGTCTTCAATCAGAAACCTGATGGTCATAAACATGCACAATTGGTTGCAAAAGGTTTCTCTCAAACAGAGGGAATTGACTTCAACCAAATCTTCTCCCCAGTTGTAAGGTTTGAGACTGTGCAGCTCATGCTTGCACTCGCTGCCTTAGAGAACTGGCATATCGAAGCACTCGATGTAAGAAGTGCTTACCTTTATGGAAAGCTAAACAAGGAAATCTACATGAAACAACCCGAAGGTTTCACAGTCCCAGGGCAAGAGCACAAAGTGCTCCGACTATGTCATGCCCTGTACGGCCTTAAACAAGCCGGACTAGCCTGGTGGGAGACCCTCAATGAGTCCATGAAAGAACTCAGCTTCAAATGTCTGAAGTCTGATGCTGGTATCTTCTTATACCAGAAGAAAGGCACTAGAATAGTGGTTGCCATAGTCTATGTTGACGACGCCCTATTCTGTGGTCCTGACAAAGCCATAGTTGCTGAGGTCAAAGCCGCTTTTATGTGCGAATGGAAGTGCAGAGACTTAGGTCCTGCAAAGGAATTCCTACACATGAGGATCTGCCAGAGTGGCAGCAAGATCATGATTGATCAGTGTGCCTACCTTGAGAAGGTCCTTGAATGATTTGGAATGCAAAATGCCAGAATTGCTCCTACTCGCCTACCTCAGGGTTATTACCCCCTTGACTACAATGGCCCAGTTGACCCAAAACTGCGATCTTGCTTCCAACAAGTGATCGGATCCCTTTTGTATATTACACTGGGAACCAGACCAGACATAGCTTACGCTGTGACCGCCCTATCTCAGCATGCTGCCAAACCCTCGTCAGAGCACCTTGACAAGGCACTCTATATATGCTGGTATCTTCTAGGTACCCGCTACTATTCCCTTGTTTTCGATGGAGCCTCTCAGGCTGTAATGCACAGCGTAGTATTAACGTAGCGTGCTGCAATATGAAGAAGAGTTCGCGAGTAGAGAAGTGAGGGCGAGTGACGAGTAGAGGAATCCTCGAGGAGCAATGCCGAGCTTCGAGACGACGCGAAGCCTAAGCTGGTCTTACCTATCTAGGATCGTCGCTAGACTTGGTGGTCACTAGAAGCTACACTGATATTGCGTAGAACTAGCTTAGGGAAAATACAGGAGGGCGAGAGAGCGCCCTTATATACGGTAGGCCCCTTCTAAATAAGGAAAGGATGTGCAGCATCTGCAGTTACTAAGATGTGACTTGATGCGTAGCATATGAGTTGTAGTGAGTCATAACGAGTCATGACGAGTCATAAATAAAGGCTATGCTGCAGGCGATGAAGTCTGAATAAGGCGACTGTGGCGGAGCGTGGAGGAAGTCTAAATATAGTAAGGGGCGGGGCGCCGTGTGAGACAGAAAAGAAAAGAGATCGGGAAACATATCTGGTATAATGGAGGACGACTCCATTACGAATACAACCGCACATGGTGAAGAGAATGAGACTAGAGGTCGAGTGAACGAAAAAGTGTAAAGGAAAAAGTGTACCCCCTTGTGAACCGTCACACACAGCGCCCATCATTTTCAACAATTCTTGGTTCTGGCTCAAAGAAGGCATACACAGGTGACATCCACTCCTTCATGAGCTGTTCTAACTCATCTTTAGGTGTCAATTGGTCAGCATCCAGGTCATTGTCACCAACACTACTTCCATTGTTATCCCCGCCTTCACTGGCATCATCATCACCATCTCTGGCTGGTCTTCCATCCGTGCTGTTCTTGTCAACATTGTCACCATCACTGTCACTATGGTTATCAATGGGGGAATGTACCGAGTCTGGTACATTCACACTGGGGGTGCCTGCCCTCAGTTTCTTGTTCACAAGCTGTTTTGGAGTGGCTTTTTCATTGGTAGGTCCACCTTTCCTTTTATTGGATGGCACTTGATTATTGTCAAGCACAGCTTGTGCTTTCAAGCTGAGTTTTCACTTTGCCAAGGACAGGAAGTTGAGCTGCATGGCCATGATGTGAAGGCGAAGGGGGTGGTTTGTTGCATGCAAAAATCCTGTCCAATTTATCACTGGCAGTGGTTGTTGCCAGAGCTGTGCAAGGGTAGTTAGAGTTTGCATTTTAGTTAGAGTTTACATTTTTTGGATGTACTGTGCCACATAGCCTACTTGCACAAGGGTGCAGGTATGGGTGTGGGTGTCAAGCAAGGATACCCATACCCATACTTGAGCAATACCCCCACCTGTGACCCCAGCAGATATCCAGTACCCCTGCCATAGCCTACTAACTGATCAGCTGGTGTGCTGATGGGCTGACTTGGCTGATTGACTGACAACCCAACTGACTGATAGACTGACATGGCTGGTTGACTGGTTGACTGACTGACTGATGGGATGACATGACTGACAAGACTGACCAGATGATTAATTGATTGACTGGGTGGACTAATGGGACTGATATCACTGGTGAATTGACAAGCTGATATGCTGATAGCTCTGAGAATGCTAATAGCAATGAATTACTTATGAATGATAGCACTGATAGCATGCTGTCAGTCAAGTCAGACAGCTCAGCAAGGTCATTGATTTTGATAACTCAGAAAAAATGTAGGTTTGCTGATGTAATGCCTGTGGAATGAGATCACTTTAGAATTGATAAGATGGCATAAGATGGCAATATATTGAATAATATGGTAATCTAGGGAGGTATCTACTTGTATGATGACATATTAAACATTTGATACCTCGTCATGTTGGATGGGCCATGTTTGCTCAGGAGAGGGTGATGACAAATCTCACGAAATAAGTTTTGTTGCAGATCTAGTCATGCCAGGTTATACCCCGTCATATCAACTTCTCAAATAGTTCTCAGTTTACAGGGAGGATTATTTTTCAGTATCAAACCAGTGTTTCGTCAGACCAGGGTAGACCAGGTCATACCCTGTTTCCACAGGGATTGGTCGACCAATCTGTGCATGGTGGTGCTCCCTAAACCGTGATACCGCGCGAGGCTTTCAGTGCCAAACTCCGAGTCACCACCATATGTTCACTCTCGCAGGCTGAGTGAGTCTCGCTAGTATGCACTTGAATTGCGCCCTCGTCTCTAGCCTCTTGTTTGTTTCTGCGATTCTTGCCAGAGATTTGCCGATGGCTGGTGCTCTATTCGGCTTGGACAAAGTGAGGGCGTTGTTGCAATAGCGGGGATCCGGCGTTCACGCCAGGATCCCGAGGATCTACTGTAGGGTACTTACCTTTGGACTGGAGAGAGTTACTCAGAGATGATAGCGGTAGCGGATCAAGAGAGTGTTATTATATTCAGACTCAGCAGAGTCTTATATACACTTTGTAATGATTACTTAATATAGGTCACGTGACTGTAAGTGCGTGTCCTTTCAACACTCCCCCTTGTCTAGTATACGGTAGATACATAGATATAAAAGTGAGAAGTTATAAAGTAAAAGGTAAACGTCCGCACGATCTACAATGGCGAGTTGAATTCCAAACCGAGCTGAGAGCGGAACTCTTTGAACTTGACATGTCCAAGGTTCTTTGTGAACATATCCGCAGGGTTGTCAGTCCCTGGGATGTAGAGTAGCTCTACTTGCTTCCAGAGCATCACAGCATCACATACAAAGTGGTAGCGGATGTGGATGTGTTTGGAACGCTTTTCGGTGACAGGATTTTGCGCAATGAAGAGCGATCCCTGATTGTCACCACAGACGGGGATGGGACCAAGGCGATAGCCGAGTTCTTCCATCATCTGATGAATCCAAATAGCCTGGCGTGTACAGTCGCTCAAGGCCATATACTCAGCTTCTGTAGAAGACAGAGCGGTGGTCTTTTGAAGGTGTGAGTTCCACAAGAACACACCATCCACGAATTTCAGGTAGAAACCTGTTTGCGAGTGAGACGTGACTTTGTCTTGTCCCCAATCAGAGTCGGTGCAGGCGATGATGCCTTTGCCGGTTTTGCCATGATATACGAGAGAGTAATCTCGGGTACCGAGTAGATACCAGCAAATATATAGAGCTTTATTCAGATGCTCTTCTGATGGGTTTGCTGACATGCGGGCGAGTTGGGTAACCGCATATGAGATGTCAGGTCTTGTGCCGATCATAAGATACAGCAATGATCCAATCACCTGTTGGAATCGCGTCTGAAGTTCCGGTTGGACAGGGAGGTCATTTTTCTCTGGGTAATAACCCTGAGGGAGAGGGGTGTTGGCGATTTTTGCGTTAGTCATTCCGCATCGCTCTATGACTTTGTCGAGGTATTCTCGCTGGTCTATTTTAATAGTTTGACCATCTCAACATATGTTCATTCTTAGGAATTCGCGGGTTTCTCCTAAGTCACGACAGTCCCATTTCTTCATGAATGCGGCTTTAACCTTATCTACAAAGGCTTTGTTTGGGCCGCAGAAGATGGTGTCGTCTACGTAGATAATCGCTAGGACGAGCTCTTTGCCTTTGCGATAGATGAATAGGCCAGCATCTATTTTAAGACGCATGAAGCCAAGTTCTTTCATGGATTTGTCGAGTTCGCGCCACCAAGCTAATCCTGCTTGTTTTAGGCCATATAAGGTGCGTAGTAGTCTCAAGACTTTTCCCTTTAGATGAGCGGGCATAAAGCCTTCAGGGAATTCCATGTATAACTCTTCGTCCAGTTTGCCATAGAGGTAGGCGGATCGGACGTCGAGACCAGTGATATACCAGTTTTCAATTGCTGAGAGGGCAAGCATGCACCGCACTGTCTCAAAGCGTACAACGGGGGAGAATATTTGATCGAAATCAATCCCTTCTACTTGGGAGAAACCTTTCACTACAAGGCAGGCTTTCTTTCTACCGTCGGTTTTTACATCAAAGACCCATTGATTTTTTATAATCTTTCTATTTGCGGGTCGATCCACGATTTCATAGACTTTGCGGTCTTTGAGTATCTGTAACTCATCGTGGCAGGCTTTGCGCCAAAGGGTTTGTTCGTCGGTTGGGAGCTTAAGTATGTCGTGGTATGTCCATTCACGGTAGTTAACATTTGAATGTTCTATTTCCAACGGGAAGGCACGGCTGCAGAGGTATGAAACCAAAGCGTCTCCCCCTTCCCTGGTGATGCGCTCAACGTCATCTTCCGACGAAGTCGGGGATGGAGGCAGTCCTCCAGGGACAACGGGTGAATCCGAAGGTCCAGCCGGTGCCTCTCCCACAAGTTTGCGCCAATCAGAGGTGCGCTCAATATCCTGAATCTGCCAGACAGGGTCACGGCGTTCACCATATATGTTACCGGGCCGAAGAGGGGCATGACGGTCACATTGTGGTCGTTGAGGACGAGCAGGAGGGGCAGGTGGCTGACGGCGAGGAGGGGTTACGGGAGGTGCCAGCGGTGGAGTAGGTACTCGCGCAGGAGGTGGAGTGGGTGCCCTTGGAGGGGGCGGAGCGACAGGTCGACGAGGGGGTGACTCAGGGGGAGCGGGAACCGCATCATCCCCATTGTCAGGGTAGTCAGATTTGGAGCCAGAGGACTCGTCATTGTGTGTGTGGGGTTTGGGCCGGTGGTTAATCAGCTGATGTGGCTGCGCCTTAGAGCATCTCGGGAAGAGATTCTCATCGAAGATGGCGTGTGCCGATGTGTGTAGCGTGTTGTTAGGGCACATGAATAGGTAATTTGAATCACTACCGGCGGATACGCCTAGGTAGATCATCAACTGCGACTTCGGTTGTAACTTTCCACCGCGTGTTTCGACAGGAATGTGGACATAGGCGCCACAGCCAAAGACTCGAAGATGCGAAAAAGTGGGCTTTTGGCCCATAAGCATTTCGGCCGGTGTTTTCCATTGTAAATGGGCGGATGGGGTGCGATTGTACACGTGTAAGGCGTGCATTACCGCAAACTCCCAGTAGGAATCAGGCAGGCAAGCCTGCAGTCGCATGGGTTGTGCCTTGTCCATGATGGTATGGATGAGGCGTTCCGCACGTCCGTTCTGCTGGTGGGCATAGGGGGCGGATTGTTGAATGTTAATGCCATTGTCGCGCATGTACTCAGTGAAAGCTTTAGAGGTGTATTCTCCCCCTGCATCAGAGCGCCAGTGTTTTATGGTGGCGTTGAACTGAGTACACACATAGGCGTGGAATTGTTTTGTGGCATGGAGGGTTTGATCCTTAGTTTTTATTAGAATCACCCATGCCATGGATGTGAAGTCATCATAGAAGACGACGGCGTACTTGTACTTATGGTATGATTTGATTTCAAACAATTTTAGATCAGAATGAACTAACTCAAAGGGAGCGCTCGCGCGCTTCTCGCTATGAGGAAAAGTACGGTTGGGCTGTTTGCCCAATTCACAACCGGGACAGATGGGGTTGTTAGACGGTATGTCTACATCCGGAAAGTCCTTTATGTGCTTCTTGGCTGCGCGGAGCACTTCGTGCGAGGGGTGGCCTAAATGGCGATGCAAGAGATCATAGTCGACCGCGGTGAGTGACGCTAGATCTGAATGTGGTCGAGCTATAGGGGCTCAGAGCCAGTAAAGGGTGTCTCCATGTGAGTGGAAACTTAGAATTGTCTTCAGCAGACATCTGTCGAATATATCGATGTGATTGTCGCGAGTTTTGACGGTGATACACCTGTCAGTGAGGAGGGTGCCCATAGAGATGAGCTTTACATTGCACATAGGCATGTAAATGACTGGCGATAACCGCACGAGTCTGTCTTGGAAGCGCACGATGGTGGTTCCTTGACCGATGATATTGGCACATCCATTTGCCGTCTGGGAGTACCTAGGTGTCTTAAACTCTTGGTATTCGACCAGATCACTCAGGTCGTTGGTATAATGTGCTGAAGCACCGGAATTGAGAAGCCACATATCAGGCGGTAAGATGTCATCGTCAGTCGCCCTTTGTTTTCCTTTACTTTTGCTGGTCTGGTTCTCACAATTATCACACATTGCGAGGGGGAACGCTGCAGTAGTATTAATGTCCATGCTATCTACTACAGGTATTCGAACAGTATAATTACGAATTATCTGAGGCGAAAATATCCGCGCGTCAGTACCTGCGAGAGATGGACAGAGGAAATCGGGGACTGACCAATTGAGGGCGTCGTTGAAGAACCGTTCCACGTACTCATCGACCTCCATCTCATCCCCAAGACTCACGACTTCCTCGTCATCCGAATCGGAGGTAATCTCAACGATTCGGGGCGTTTTCATGCGCTCTATGAGAGAGGGCGTGGAGGGGCCGGCATGGTGGCGAGGGAGGGTCCGGGCACCGAAGGGGCCGTCTTTGTTGAACGCCGAGTGTTGGCGTACGTGACGGCGGGAGGCGACGGGTTCAAGGGTGCGAACCACCTGAGGAGTGGGGGTTGCCCCAATGCGGCGAGCGAGGGAGATGGCCTGTTGGGCCTGAGGGAAGGCGGGGGGCCCGTAGTGGGCGGCGCCGATGGTGTGTGCGAGTGCACGGGGGTCGGAGACGGATTCAGTGAAGTCGGGGCAAGCTGGGTCGAAGACTGCAGGCTCGTGGAGGAAGTTCGCGAATGCGAACGAGGTGGAGGATGCTTCGGTGGCGGCAGCCGCACGGTCCTTCCGCTTCTTCTCCCCTTCTTCAGAGCGTTTGCCCTGTCGTCGCTTCTTTCCCTTCCCCTTCTTCTCATCCTTCTTCTCGGTGGAGGTCTCCTCCTTCTTCTGTTGGTTGTTGAAGGAGGGGTCGCCTTGTTGGCGACGGACGTTGGAGAGCTTGTTCGCCTGAGGGCGCGGTGGAGGACGGTGGGTGAGGTAGTGCTGCCAGGCAGCGGTGAGAACGGTCTCTAACTCCGTCATGGAGAGGACCTTATTCTTGGTCGGGTCGGCGTCGATCTCAGCATTGAGCTGCTGGTGCAGCGTCTCCGCGTACTTCGGGAGCTTTGCGACGGTGATGAGGGCCTTGAGGTTGTCAGGGACCTTGTGTTGGAGCAGCTCCAGCTGCACGAATGAAGCGTTGAGCTTCGAGAAGGCGGGACCGGGGTGGTTGTTGTCAGGAAAGGTAATCCCCAGCATCAACTTCCACTCGGTGTAGGCGGAGGCAAGGGACGCTGTGTTGTATTGGGCCTTAAGGGAGTCCCAAAGGGACTTGGCAGTGCCCATGGAGAGAACATGGGAGAGGATGGAAGGTTCGAGGTGGAGGCGGATGGAACCGAGAGCCTGGTCGTCGTTGTGGTCCCACTTCTCCTGAGTGTCAGGATCAGTGTCGGCGGGGCGAGACTTGTGGTACATCTTTTGCCAGTACCCCATGGCACGAAGGGCGGCTTCCATCTCCTGGGCCCAACGCTGATAGTTGGTTCCATTGAGCTTGGTAATGCTAGCGAAGATGGCTTGAGACATGTTGATAGTAGGTTCTATTGAGATGACGTGTCAGCATGATTACCAGTGAAGGGAGCGAGTAAAAAACGTTCGCATCGCTGAACATCAGAGCTCGTAGAATGTAGAGTCATAGCGACCCCCTACTTCTAGAGTCTGGTGGCGTTTACACCTTGAGCATTGCCACATCAAGGCGTGTCCAGCGTTGCCGCACGGGACAGCCAATGTCCAAGGTGTTCACCTAGAACAGTGACGGCGTTTCTGCACAGTCAGAGCTCGGGGCTCATAACCTGTTGCAATAGTGGGGATCCGGCGTTCACGCCAGGATCCCGAGGATCTACTGTAGGGTACTTACCTTTGGACTGGAGAGAGTTACTCAGAGATGATAGCAGTAGCGGATCAAGAGAGTGTTATTATATTCAGACTCAGCAGAGTCTTATATACGCTTTGTAATGATTACTTAATATAGGTCACGTGACTGTAAGTGCATGTCCTTTCAACAGGCGTTTCTCCTGACCGTGTGTTGTTTGGTCTCATCTTGCTCCCGACAGCGGGCCTCTGAGTGGTGGAAGGTGGATGAAGTGGTCAGCTCGTTCGTAGTTCCCGACAATATTCATGGCCCCATTGGCTCAGGTCTCACTATCCAAATCGGTCTCGACGCCGAGCCAACATGCCCTACTGCCAATGTTGGGGCCGGAATCACGGTATATGTAACCGGTAATAATGAGGTCTGGATCGGGGGTAAGTTAACATGAAACCCATGCATCATTGGCAGCAACTTCTCACTCTTTCATGTATGGGTTGGCCCGTGTTCTCGCCCTACATAAAAGATTGGGTATCGGGTTCGGATTGGAAGTTTTCCATCGTGGAGGGGGGTTGGAGACACATGGACTGGCGCACTCATCAGTGTTCCCGAGCATCGGCTCTGCGAGCGAAACGCATACTGGGGCGTTGGATATATCAAAACATCAGATCGTACTGGTGTCCCCTTGCTAACTTCGGCCAAGTGACCTTTAGGGGTGTAAAAATGAGGAACCAATACGGGGATGTGATAATAACCCATTGCAGCATCACCCGCTGGAATATTGTACGAAACGACCGACTCATAGCATCTGCCTTGATTCAGGAGCCGAATATCATCGTCAAATACGAAAGCAGTGGAAGTCACAGCCGCTACTTAACTGTAATGTCTGTCACCACCTTTTCGAGGCTCGAGACGTCACCGAGCTCCAAGTTCGGCTGAGGGACAACCGTGGAGTCCGTACGTTGTCAACAAGGGCCACCTGCAGGCCTCGACCGTGCCTCCACCTCCCGACCTCAAGTTTATGCTCGCCGTCGCTGCAGGTCTCTCAGAGGTATTACCGCATACGACGGAAATAGGCTGAGGCTTTTATTTGGTCGTCGGTGTAGATCCCTGGAACATGCATCATGGGAGATGAGAGTGGCTTCTGCGACGAGCAGGGTCCCTGGTCCAGAACCACGCCGAGTCTGTGGCCCAGGAACGTGGGAGGCATTTACTCGGAAACGGGTCAAAGGGCACAGTGCGGGTGGAGATTCGATTCTTCGCAAAATGACTACCTCCCCGATCAGTTCCTTCAAACATCGACCAACAGTGGCCCGGTCGGGATTCCTGTGACTTGGCGCTGATCAGCAGTGCTCACTAACGGTGTGTGAGGCAGATAACCCTAATCACCCGTACCGGTACCGCCTGAATTCCAAAGTGCGGTTGCGGAGGAATATGCCCCTGACGGCTTCGGATTGGTCAAAGTATTATTTGCGAGCAAAAGTTGACGCCATTCGGGTATAGCGATGGGCCGTTTGCGGATGGCAGCGTTTGAGGGATATGGACGAGCCCAGTAGTTCAGCGCTGTCCAGACCCTACTGACTTTCGCCGACTGTACAGCACTGTGTAGGACCATATAGTACAATACAGAGTAGCATCACAAACCACAGAAGTATAGGCGACGATACCGAAACAAACACCTCGGCGTGCACCTGTTCGAAAACAACATCCACCGCGTCTTCAACGTGTCAACTCTGGATCGACGTCGGTACCGAGGACAGGTCGACGTGGACGTCTGCATTATCCAACAAGGACCGCAAGAGCTCCGAGTACTGGCGATGGAGTCTCTCTGTGCGAGCGTTGTGAGACAAGTCAGTGATACATGGCAACGGCTGTCGGTAAAAGGGGAAAAAACGGATGGACGCACTCGCGCGATCGACTGCTCCAATGTAGTCTTCGTTTGCTTCCGTCATGGCCGTTTCCAGCGCTTCGAGGCGGTGTGCCTGTACCAACCCCAAGCGCGAGCCACCGCGTCAGAAAAAAAAAAAACGGGAATCGCGACCGTCAGCACCCACGCGCCGTCACCAGTAGTAGAGAGCGACGAGAACTCACCTGAGTTTCCTCGGGTTCTGGGACGGGGAGAGATTGAAGGAGGACTTGGATTTGTTTTGCCTTGACGATCAAGTCGTCCACGAGTTCTCGCTTGTTTGCTGATAATCGCGTAGGAACAGACCGAGTGAGCGACAGGACACTTGGGG
>JBBPJO010000261.1:0-17508 GCA_038088815.1 Boletus nobilissimus | reverse complement strand
GCTCTGGCGTGCACTGTCGAGTCAGGTCGACGATCTCCAACGGACGGAACACGAAAAGAACCGGATGGCGATGGAAAAGACGGACATTGCTAGGACCATCGCCATGCTCGAGGCTGAACTGACACCAGAGGCAAAAGGAGATTGCCAAGGCAGAGAGAGAGCAAGCTTGAAACTACCAACTTCGCCGGCGTTGACGTTCGTCACACGGGACTATTTATCGCACGCTTTCACCATACTCGTCGTGGTCCGATATATTTCACCGTGACATTGACCTACCCGAAGACCCAATAAGTAGTCCTATCATGTGTCTGTGTCACCCAGTTCAAACTTCAGAGCCAGGATCCTTCAACAAACTGCCCGCGTTGAAAAAAAAAACCATGGCCGTGCTCGACGTCGTTGGAGTGAACAAGGAAAGTGCTCTCGGCGTCAGGTCGAACTTGGACCTTGGTTTCATGGGTCAAACACTCGTCAAATATTCCCTTTTGGACACGTCAGTCATACGGATTTCACTTGTTCTCCGTGTTAGTTCCTGGTTGACGATGTGGTACCGTGGTGTTGCAAAGCCTCTGGAGCCAAATCCGATTAATCCGATACAGTTTATACCCGCTATTCATTGTATACGAGAATATCGTACGGGATCATGTTGGTCGTCATGGAGGAGATCAACTTGTTGAAGACCGGGAGCGGCTCGGATACAGAGATTTGTTCCGATTTGTCCATAAGGCGTCCAGAGATGGTGTTAATGAGTACCCATGGAGGGTCACGAATCTTGATATATTTTGTAAATCTCCTCCCAGTTCCCACGCTTTTCATATGTTTAAATCACTTCTTACAGCCCCAATCCTTTCTCTATAAACTCAGAATGGTAAACATAAATAGATTTACATTCATAGAAGAGGCCCAGATGGTTTCCCTGAGCATATGTGTCATATGTCATTTTATATACCCCTATCAATGAAAACACAGAATATGTGTTTTAAAGCAGTTTGGAGAGCTCCTGTGGGGAGGTGCAATGGTAGAATTCAAGATAATATATGTATGTATGACACACATATTTTAGAAAAGTAGCCCAGTCATCAGTACAGCTTCCTAGGACCAGAATGTGATCAGGAGGAGAATATGTCATAACTCCTTCAGTTTTTATCCTGGCCATTTGGACTTTTGCTATGTTCTAGACATATACATGTAGTAGATGGGTATGTACTTTGAAAGCACACAATCTCACTATGCAAAAATGGGAATTAAAAACAAAAAACCCCCCATATATTTATATCTACCCTGTAGAGCCTATTCAAATGTCATCTAAGCGGTCAGTACACTGTTTGATGTCATATACATCATGTATATACACTAGAATATTGCAGGAAGCAAGGGGAAGGCAGTGAAATTGAAGGGAAAACATATGATTGAAGAATTTTCTAATTAGGAAATGAGGGAGGAGTACTGGCTGCTTTTGGATTGATTTGATCGCTCTAAGCCGCTTATGTAATCATATTCCCTAGGGGCCCACACAGTAGTACATCACAGAGTGATGTATCAGTCTGTTGAATGCTGAAGCAATGATGTATTATTGATGTATCACTAGGGATATTGTGTACTAGCACATTTATGTATCACATTTTTGTGGTAATTAGCATGGAATGATATATTATTTTAGCCACTACTGGTGGTGCATCAGGGCCCTATCTGACGGTATACAAGAAAACATTGGTAAATGACCGGAGCCACAGGGGCTGTGTTGAACAGATGAAGGAGGGTCTGCTGCTGCCTGTGCCTCAATTGCTTCTTTGCAAGCAACAGTATCCTCACCAAAAAAACAGATAATAACGCACCAAGTCCAACAGACACCGCACTTTGATACACCTCTCCCACTTAATCCTTGTTACGATTTACTCTTTTCTTTACCTTTCTTCTTCTCCTTGTACTGCTACTATCATCCTCGTCCAGGACTATATTTCTTTTCTTTCTTCGCTGACTCATTCCCTAACCACATGACCTTATCTCACTTGCTTCGTCAGCAATTCCTTCCATTGGATTCCTTCGCTTTCCATGATGTTCTATGCTTGCCCTTAACTTCTTTTCTATCTATATAAGCCTCGTCAAATCACTCTTGTATTCCCAGTTTAGACCTCCTTGGAATACATCTTGTATCAGCACTTTCCAAGCCTTGACTCATTGTCGACACTTGATTGACTCCTTGAACTCTTGAACCCTTGAACCTTTGAATCTTCATAACGCTAGCATTTGACTAGTGTTCCTTGATCTATTGGACTTCGTACCACCATTGAGGGTACGCTCACTCAGAACCTTTGACCCCTTCGTGACTGTCCAAGGCTATGTACATCCGACCCTACCCGGGCCAGCCGTAACAATCATCCTCCTGCTTGACCCACACATCTGGCTTTCCATCCTTTTGTTCAAGCCATAGACCAACCTCACTGTACCCAAGGAAGTATGTGGAAAGCCCCACCAAGAGTTTGGTCCTGTCGCCTGCAGAGAAACATCAAGTGTGTCCACAATGGTGCATCATAGTTGGTGGGGGAAGCACTTCACAGACATACCTTGTAAACCAACATTGCTGATAATCACATTGTACACCATTGTCACCAGGGATTCTTCTAATGTGATGCCAACCTTGGCACAATAGGGCACATGCATCATCTTCTCATCAGTGATATGGTGCATCACCTTTGCCATGGACAAGATTGGCACAAAGTCTTTGCTGCAAGTAGTCTGAGTGTTCATGTTGACACAAATTCTAATATTCATCAGCAAACCTACATTTTTTCTGAGTTATCAAAAACAATGACCTTGCTGAGCTATCTGACTTGACTGACAGCATGTTATCAGTGCTATCATTCATAAGTAATTCATTGCTATCAGCATTCTCAGAGCTATCAGCATATCAGCTTGTCAATTCACCAGTGATATCAGTCCCATCAGTCCAGCCAGTCAATCAATTAATCATCTGGTCAGTCTTGTCAGTCCTGTCATGCCATCAGTCAGTCAGTCAACCAGTCAATCAGTCATGTCAGTCTATCAGTCAGTCAGGTTGTCAGTCAATCAGCCAAGTCAGCCCATCAGCCAATCAGCTGGTCAGTTAGTCATCTCTGTCAGTCACATCAGTTGGTCAGTTGGTCAGTCAATCAGGTGTGTCAGTGTAACGCACAGCGTGGTGTATTGCAGTACTAAGATACTGAGCTTGGACGAGGACGAAGAAAAGAGTGAGGATACGAGTGAAGTTTGTAGTTTGAGTGCCGAGCTTCAAGACGATGCAAAGCCTAGGTGGTCTCTCCTATTCAGGCATGAACTTAAGTGCTCACTGAACTCGGAGTTCACTAGAAATAACACTGGTACGGAATGGACAGAAGAGTTGTGACAGAATTCCACCATTGGTAATAAGTCCGACCATTGGGTGGTGTCTCCTTGGCAAAAGATCCGAAGGTAGGTTTCCAATTCCTGATTGATGCATTCCGTCTCTCCGTTGGTCTGTGGGTGGTAGGCAGAAGAGAGGAGCAGATTGTATTCGAGGAGCCTTGCTAGTTCTAGAGCGAAGGCTGAGGCAAACTGCGGACCATGGTCCAAGATAACCTTATCATGGAGTCCAAAGCGGGGAAAGACTTTTTCAAAGAAGACCTGCGCTATGCCCTCGGCATCCGCACTCTTGTGAGTTGGGGTGAAAATTACCCTCTTCGTAAGGCCATGGTCGACCACGACCATAACTGAATCAAACCCATGAGACGGTGGCAAGTCCGTGATGAGATCAACTGACAGACATTGAAAAGGACAGGAGGAAGTGACCGGGAGTGGTGTGAGAGGTGGGATGGTGGGATGGGTGTTGACTTTGTTGGCCTGGCAAGTTGCACAGCCCTGGACGAAATGACACATGAAGGAGGTGAGTCCAGGCCACCAATAGTCATGCTGTTCCTGATTATTGGTCTGGTAGTAACTGCCATGACCACCCGCGGGCGAGTCATGGATTACGTGGAGGAGGTCATTCCGGTGAGCCTCAGGGACGTAGGCTCTGTCCTTAAAACAGAGTATGCCATCATCATATCGCCAATCGTGAATAGAGGAGTGAGGGATTCCCTAGGTACCCTTGTGGAGTTGGTGAAGCTGATTGATGACGGGGTTGTCATGGGTGGTTGACTGCTCGATAGCAGTCCGAAGGTCAGTGTCGATACATTTCAAAAATAGCTCTCCTGGGAGTAGCGTGACTTCGGCATTGTCAGCTGATGTGTCCAATGCATCTTTCCAAGAGAGAGCATCCACTGGGGCCATGTTATTCCCAGGCACATGTTGGAACAGGAGGTCGTAGTCCTGTAGCGTTAATAGCCATCTAGCTTGCCACCTAAATAGCTTTTGGGGGTCCTTGAAGTAGCACAGATTTTTGTGGTCTGTGAGCATAGTTATGGGCTGGTCAGTTCCAGTCAGATAATGTCACCATTCTTCTAGCGCACATATAACCACTAGAAGTTCTCTGTCGTATATGTTGTAGTTACGTTCCGCTGGTAAGAATGTGCTAGAGATGTAGCAGCAAGGATGTAAGTTGCCATTGGTGTCCTTCTGCATCAGGACTCCTCCAGAGGCTATTAGAGATGCGTCAGTCATAATGAAAAATGGCTTGGGGGTATCCAGCATTACCAACATGGGTTTGGAAGTGAAGGCCTTTCAGAGGAGGTCGAAAGCCTTCTGTTGCTCATGCGTCCAGGACCACAGCTGCCCTTACTTTGTCAAATCCAAGATCGGCCTAGCAATTTCTGAGAAGTTCAGAATAAACTTGCGGTAAAAGTTGCAGAACCCTATAAATGAGCGGACTGTGCAAACCGACGTGGGTGGTTCCCAGGAAGAGATTGCTGAAACCTTGGTAGGGTCCATCACAATGATACCCTCTTTAACGACCATCCCAAGGAATTCAACCTTGGATGCATCAAAAGTACATTTTTCTAGTTTAAGGCCGAGACAGTTTTCTCGTAACTGTTCTAGAACTTGCCTCGTTCATTGGTGATGTTCATTAAGATCCCTAGAATGGATCAACATATCATCCATGTAGATGATCAACCATCCTTCCACTACCATATCCTTGAAAATAAAGTCCATGAACGACTGAAAGGTCGCAGGACTGTTGCACAGGCCAAAAAACATGATGAGAGGCTTGAAGAGGCCGAAGGGCATAATGAACGCCACCTTCCAGGCATCTTTAGTCTTGATCTGGATGTTATTATAGCCCCATCGAATATCCATCTTGGTGAAATAACGAGACCCCTTGAGCTGGTCCATCAAGTCTCCAATGAGCAGGAGAGGGTAAGCATTCTTGATGGTGTGTTCGTTGAGGTAGCAGTAGTCTTGGCAGGGGTGAAGATTACCGTCCTTCTTCAAGCCAAAGAAGAAGGGAGATGCCATGGGGGAATTTCATGGGCGAATACATCTGGCTTTCAAGTGTTTGTCAATGAAATCTTTACATGCCTCTCGCTCCTTAGGGTTAAGCAGGTAGGCCTTGGCAACCTTGGGTTGGAAAGAGTTGTCTAGATCTATGCCATGATCGAACGACTGGTAGGGCAGAAGGGGACCTTCGTCCTTTTTCAGGAAGACGTCCTCAAAGTCTCGGAAGTCCTGCAGGAGTTCTGTCTTGTCCTTCTTTGCATCTTGTGCGAGAGAAGTCGAAATCATAGTTTTCTTGATAGAGGGTCCAGCTGGCTCTTCGTCATCATCCTCCTCACATTCTATGAGCCCTGGTATCTCCTCTCGCTGCGTGGTCGGTTCCATGTCAGGTACCTTCAGATGAACCTCGTTGGTCCTTGCCATGAGTAATGAATTGACATTTTGCTTCCACCACAGAGCTCGTCATCGCCGTATTTTGTTCATCTGGCATTTCCTATTGAAGACATTGATAGTATGGGCCTTGGCCACGATGTCTTCTTGTTCCCTTGTTCGTTTCTGTATGGTCGGTTCTGTATCACAAATATGAACAGTTCCTGTACTCCAGTTAATCTCCAGATCGCAATCTCGGAGCCATGGGAGCCCTAGGATGATTTCGTCCTTGCCACAGTCAATAACAAGGAAGTCTCGGAGTCTGGTGGTTTCTCTGAGCTGCATTAGCACCGATGCCTGTTTTCATATTAGGCCTTTTTTATTAGGTGATCCATCGACGTTGCTCGCCTGCAGGGGAGTCTTGAGTCGTGTAGTGGGTATGTCACATGCCACTACCATAGTGTAGTCAGTAAAACAACTGGTTGCCCCAGAGTTGATGAGGGCCTTTGTGTCAACACTTTTGAACGCAGTGCGGTCAGGAGAATAGAGAGTGACTGGCATAGTGATCAATTGCAAGTTACTTCCTGACACAAACACTGGAGAACATCTATGAGAAATATTGTAGGCGGGGTATGACGTTGACCCATTCCCACCTTTCAAAAACCCTGGTCAGTTCCAGTCCCAGGCCAAGTGTCGTGGTCAGGTCCACGTATCACACTTGCCTCTTCGCAGAAACCAGAGACACTCTGTATGCGGTTGGGCAGGTCAGTTCCTGCTCCAGGCCACGTGTCCTGGTTGGTTCCAGGTATCTCACATGCCTCTGCCTCTTCTCTCACCGCCTTTACCATCTTGATTCCATGTTTGACTGTGTTTCTCATGGCAGTCTCTTGAGAAGAAGGTTGCGGTCCAAGCCCCGTCCCTTGACCCTTGGGAGTAGCTGTGTCTGCATCCACCCTTGACTGGACAGATACATCATTGGGGTATGTGCCTGGTGAATGTTCCAGGACTTCCTCCGGGGTGGTTGTCCAGAGGTCTGCTAGCGCAATAGTGGAAAACCTATTGGTCCATGGTCCAGACCATACAGCCCTGGCTCGTGGTGCTGCCCTGGTCGCTTCCTTTTGGCACTCTTGGTAAGTGTCCATTCTTACCTCAGCCATGGCTTGGTAGCCTTCCTCCTCGTCCGCAGACGAGCTGCCCTCCCCAAAAGCAGTTTTGAGGATTTTAATTGTGGCGCCTTTCTCAGTGCTACCTGTTCCTTCTAGGTAAGCCGAGAGTTCATCCTCCTCCTCCGTGGTGGTGGTGGTTCATGCCCATCGTTGCGGGACTTTGTAAGTAGGACATGCGGTGCGTCCGGAGGATGTGGTTAGGCGGGGATGTGAAGTCCGGTCAGTTCCAGATCCAGTGTGGTTGGAGGACCTACAGCCAACCTTATGAAAGATAAAGCACTTGTTGCTCCGCATATACTCAGCGCGCTGAGTTGGCAATAGGCGTACAGCATGTATGTCCATCGCATACAGGTCTCAGTGCAAACGAGAAGAGGGTGCTGGGATATGAGGAACACCCTTTCATAAGTCTCCAATCCTCCACAATTGTTGGGAGAACTGGCCAGCTTTCTTTATCCATTCCTTGTAGTCTTCAGGGATCTTGTCGCAAGAGAGGATCATCATTGCGAGCTTGGGACTGAGGCCATGGATAAACCACTCCATGAGAGCGTGTTTGTCGGTAATCCCGGACTTCTCTGCAAGAAGTTGGAACTGGGAAGTGTACATAGTGAACCTGTCCCTCCAGGTTCCGTCAGAGTCTTTTCTGGCAGTCTGGCAAAGTTTGGAGAGGTTGATCCCAGCCTTGGTGGCTATGTCGTAGGGGGAGAAGGCGGTCTCGAACACCTGTCTGATCTGTGTGAAGGTCTTTTCTTCATTCAGTATCTGGGCATTGCCCAGTTTCATAAGCCATCCTTCAGTAAAAGTCTTTCCATGGCCCTTACTGATCTTATTCAGGAAAGTAAGGCACTTGGTCATATCCGTGAAAAGCTTGTCACTGATAGTGAAGTAGGCTTCCATTGAGAGGAGCCATCTGTTAGCGTCCTCTGCCTCCCTGGAAAAGTCCTCAGGAAGGCCGGCCTTTATTTCTGAAACCATATCATCGTCTTCTGGAGCTGGGTCAAAGTCAGGGGATGTTGCCTCAGTTGGTTCCAGGTCAATGTTGTGGAAAACTACAGGGACTTCCTCATCAGGGGGGATTGGTGATCCAGGTGGGGTTGGAGTGGAGGGGCGGGGGGGAATGGCAGCTAATTCAGACACAGAGGGGAGATAGTTGGGGTTCCAACCTTGGCTCCTGTTGACTTCCGCAAGAGCATTCTGTTGTTCCCTATACACTGCAATATTCTCCGGGGAGGAGTACCTATCGGGTAATGGGAGATGGAAGGGATGCTCATCAGGGAGAAGGTGAAGTCTTGGAAGGGAAGAGGAGGAACAGAAAGAAGACACAGTGGGATCTTCAGGGGGAGAGTCAGAATCGGAGGGTACTCTGAATCTGCCAGGTTGGGATATGATGGGTGTGGGGAGTGTCCTCTATGTGAAAGTAGGGACAAGGGGAAAAGCTAGTTCTTTTGTAACACACAGCGTAGCATGCTGTGATACTAAGATACTAAGCTCAAACGAGGACGAAGAAAAGGGGGAGGGTACGAGTGAAGTTTGTAGTTTGAGTGCCGAGCTTCGAGATGATGCGAAGCCTACACAGTCTCTCCTATTCAGGTATGGGCTAAGTGCTCACTGAACTCGGAGATCACTAGAAACAATGCTGATATTGTGTAGAACTAGCTTAAGGAAAGTTACAGGAGGGCGAGAGAGCCCCCTTATATACGGTAGGCCCCTTCTAATTAAGGAAACAGTGCACAGCACCTCTAGTCATAATGAGTCATGAATGTACGACTCGATGCACAGCATAAGAGTCAGTACGAGTCATGAAGAGTCATGATGAGTCAGAAAACAAGGCTATGCCACAGGCAGTGAAGTCTGAATAAGGTGACTGCAGCGGAATGGAAAGGAAGTCTAAAATAGGTATAGGTGGGGTGCCATGTGAGACAGAAGTAGAAAGGGATCGGGAGACATATCTGGTATAATGGAGGATGACTCCATTATGAATACAACCACGTACAGTGAAGAGAATGAGACTAGGAGTCAAGTGAACAAAAGAACAAGAGAAAAAGTGTACCCCCTCAGTAGACCATAACAGTCTGTCTTTTGTGTCTTTTGTTGTGATCCTCTTTGTGACCTTATGTTCCAAGTCCTTGCTCGATCTAGTACTGTCTATACCATTTCATGGGAATGATCTGGATGGCGGTAATCCTATGTCAATTATTGCATGACAGATCATCTCTCCCTGTGAGTGGTAATGATGACCAAGAACATGCAGTTGTGATCAAAGGTATTGAGTTGACAACAGGTCTCCCAGAACAAGGAAACTTACCCTTGATGTCTTTGAACTCTTTCTCTGCAACATTACAATATTCACCCTTGGACATCAGCAAATGTGCCCAAACCTAGTACAATCTTGGATGAACCTGGCGGTTCTGGCGAATCTAAGTAGAGCCTATTAGTACTCGACCACAATCTATGTAGTGTGTCGCATCCATACCAGATCTAGCAAGGGCTGGCACAAAAGCAATTAATACTACTTCTAGTTGTACAGAAATAGTAGATCAGACAGAAATGTGTGGATACATGATGTGCAAAAGGAACTGATTCCCAGTACTGGCATCCTTGATGTGGTGGCAGGCGGGCATATGGCAATGTAACATCATGGTATTGGGTCACACGACATTGGCATGAGTACAGAAAACACCATGATGTGACTTTTATTCCAGACGCCTTGGAGTTGATGATGGTGAAAGAGCGTGCCAAGTTGCCAATCAGGAGTGTGATAAGTCACATCGCATTTTCAGACTCTGACTTATCTCGCTTATCTCTCTACAACCATCATCTCATTCCCCTCATTTGAGCCTTCCTCATCACCTCAAGCTTGTCAGATAAGTGACACATATCTACTGAGTATTCAAGGTGGTAGTATTAATGAATTTACAGATTTTGAGACTGGTTCATGGGTGGATTCAATTACAGGGGAGTGGATGTAGTGCTTGTGTAAGCACCACTCTTGACCCTTCTCACCAGGCTAATGCTCCACCACTACCATCTCTCTCCATGGCACACACAATGAAGGGAAGTGCCACAATAACAACAACAGTACTACCATGGTGCCATCATGCACACTGACATGATGTATGTGCTGTCACACATGCCAATGCCATAGTGTAACGCGCAGCGTAGTATTGACATAGTGTGCTGCGATACTAAGAAGGGTTCGCAAGTTGAGATGTGAGAGCGAGTGACGAGTAGAGGAATCCTCGAGGAGTGATGCCGAGCTTCGAGACGATGCGAAGCCTAAGCTGGTCTCACCTATCTAGGAACGTCGCTAGACTTGGTGGTTACTAGAAACTACACTGATATTGCGTAGAACTAGCTTAGGGAATTACAAGAGGGCGAGAGAGCACCCTTATATATGGTAGACCCCTTCTAAATAAGGAAAGGATGCGCAGCATCTGCAGTTGCTAAGGTATGACTCAATGCACAGCATATGAGTCGCGGTGAGTCACTATGAGTCAAGATGAGTCATAGCGAGTCAAGATGAGTCATAGCGAGTCATAATCAAAAAAAGGCTATGCTGCAGGCAGTGAAGTCTGAATAAGGTGACTGCGGCGGAATGGGAAGGAAGTCCAAATAAGGTAAGGGGCGGGGTACCGTGTGAGACAAAAAGGGAAAGAGATCAGGAAACGTATCTGGTATAATGGAGGACGACTCCATTACGAATACAACCGCGTATGGTGAAGAGAATGAGACTAGAAGTCGAGTGAACGAACAGGCGTAAAGAAAAAGTGTACCCCCTCGTAAACTGTAACATTACCCCCTTCCTATCGTTGAAGCACCTGCGAGACCATTAATCTACCTTGTCTCCCTCGTTGATCTCGTAGTCCATAGGATCATAGTCATCCAGAGGATTATGTCGAAAGGGGCAGAAGTCATCGCAATGACCAAGTTCCCCACAGGAGGAACAGCGACGGCGGGGGCAGTAGGCCTGGATGTGGCCGGGAGCGGTAGTGCGGCAGAATGGACACTCGTAATGTGGACAGTCTGTGCGAAGATGTCCTCGCTGATTGCACGAGAAACATCATCCTAGGACGGGGCGAGTGGGGTGAGAGGGGGTCAGGGGGAGAGAGGGCAGCAAATCTACGTCAATGGGACACAATTCTGACCCTGGCGCCGGTGAGGGTGAAGCCGCGAAGTCCTTGTTAATGTGACTGGAGGTGGGGAACGGAGTTGCCTGTCGCGATTTTCCTCTATATCCCTGAGAATGTTGTCCCACAGCTCGGGCTGCTGAGCTGGAGAGCCCAAATGAAATTCCCTTGCCACATCGATTGAGTTGACGAGAACGACGGGTGGGAGTCGGAGTGGTGGGATGTTCTCAAGCGGGGAGTATGTTGGCGGGTTCAGGGGTAGGGGTCCCTCATCCAAGGAGGGGAATGGTGGCGAGGAATGTGAGGACCTCAGGGTCGTTGTGGGAGAGAGAGGAGAGAGGTCCGGGAACAGGAGGGCGGCTAGTTCCTCCAACAGCATCAGCACTTCTTGATCGGTGAGATGGTCCAGCTGTGGGAGTCAGCGGAGGAGGGACAGGGAGGGGTGCAGTGATGGTGGAGTCATCGGTCGAGGAGGAGGGGGAGTCGGAGGACGAGGCATTTGGGGTGATGGTGGAGTCGTCATCCCAGATGGGATTTCGAAGGTTGCGGGCCCAAGTATCCCTGTCCCAGGCGTTGCCTGGGTGGTCATCCAGGTAGTAACCTCGAAGGTTGACTGATAGGGTGTTGACGAGGGGACGCAAAATGTGCATGTACAGGCTGGAGGGGATTGCCATGATGACATCGGAGAATCCGTGGTCATGGAGGGCATCCAGGATAGCATCTCTGGAGGAATGGATGGCCTGTTCCATTGCAGCAGCGTAGACAGGCAGGATCCCATCGGGGAAGAGTTGGGTGTGGAGTGTCCGTCTGGTGGTGTATGTATGAAAGATGAGGCCCAAAGATTGGAGTATGGAGTTATCCCTATAAAGGGGGCAAACGGAGATGGCCTGGGCTGTGTAATGCACAGCATAGTAGTGACGTAGCGTGCTGCGATGCAAGGAAGAGTTCGCGCGTAGAGAAGGGAGAGCGAGTGACGAGTAGAGGGATCCTAGAGGAACGATGCCGAGCTTCGAGACGATGTGAAGCCTAAGCTGGTCTCACCTATCTAGGAATGTCGCTAGACTCAGTGGTCACTAGAAACTACACTGATATTGTGTAGAACTAGCTTAGGGAAATTACAGGAGGGCGAGAGAGCGCCCTTATATACGGTAGGCCCCTTCTAAATAAGGAAAGGATGCGCAGCATCCGCAGTAACTAGGATATGACTCGATGCGCAGCATTGTAAGTAGGATGTGCAGTGCGTCCGGAGGATGTGGTCGGGCGGGGACATGAGTTGGACCGGTCGGTTCCGGCTCTGTGGTGGTTGGAAGACCTACAGCCAACCTTGTGACAGATAAAGCATTTGTTGCTCCGCATATACTCAGCGCACTGAGTCGGCGATAGATGCACGGCATCTATGTCCATCGTGTACAGGTCTTTATGCAATCAAGAGGAGGGTGCCAGGATATGTGGTACACCCTTTCAAAGATCCCCAATTCTCCGCAACTGTTGCGAGAACTGTCCAGCTTTCTTGATCCAATCCTTGTAGTCGTCAGGGATCTTTTCGCACAACAGGATCATCGTTGCAAGTTTAGGAGAGAGGCCTCGGATAAACCATTCCACAAGGGCGTGTTTGTCAGAAATGAGGGATTTCTTGGCAAGAAGTTGGAACTCTGAAGCATATTTGGTGAAGCCATCGCTCCAGTTCCCATCCATGTCTTTTCTGGCAGTCTGATGGAGTTTGGAAAGGTCGATCCTAGCTTTGGCGGCTACGTCGTAGGGGGAGAAAGCGGTCTCGAAAGCCTGTTTGATACAATCGAAGGTCTTGAGTTCGTTTGGGATATGGGCATTTCCCAATTTCATCAGCCATCCTTCAGCAAAGGTCTTGCCACGGCCCTTACTAATCTTGTTAAGGAAAGTAAGAGATTTGGTCTTATCCGTGAACACCTTGTCGTTGATAGTGAAGTAGGCGTCCATAGTGAGGAGCCATCTGTTGGCGTCCTCTGCCTCCCCGGAAAAGTCCTCGGGAAGGCCGGCCTTTATTTCTGATACCATGTCGTCGTCTTCTAGAGCCGGGTCAATATCAATATCTTCCTCCTCAGTCGGTTCTGGGTAGGAAGTCTCTGCACCGGTCGGTTCTGGGTCAGGATCGTGGAATACGAGGGGAGGATCCTCTTGGATGGGGGATGCGGTAGAGGCCTGGGGGATGGCAGCTAATTCAGAGATAGAGGGGAGAGTGTCGTTGTTCCACCCTTGGGACTGGTTGACTTCAGCTAGAGCTCTCTGACGCTCTTGATATACTGTGATATACTCCGGGGAGGAGAATCTATCTGGGAGGACAAGATAGAATGGGTGATCGTCAGGTAAGAGGTGAAGTCTGGGGAGTCGGGGGGAGGAATGAGGTTGAGACACGATGTTGAAAGGACACGTACTTACAGTCACGTGACCTATATTAAGTAATCATTACAAAGCGTATATAAGACTCTGCTGAGTCTGAATATATATAATACTCTCTTGATCCACTACCGCTATCATCTCTGAGTAACTCTCTCCAGTCCAAAGGTAAGTACCCTACAGTAGATCCTCAGGATCCTGGTGTGTACACCAGATCCCCACTATTGCAACAGGTTATGAGCCCCGAGCTCTGACTGTGCGGAAACGCCGTCACTGCTCTAGGTGAACACCTTGGACACTGGCTGTCCTGTGCGGCAACGCCAGACATGCCTTGACGCGGCAACACTCAAGGTGTAAACGCCACCAGACTCTAGAAGTAGGGGGTCGCTATGACCCTACATTCTACGAGCTCTGATGTTCAGCAATGCGAATGCTTTTACTCGCTCCCTTCACTGGTAACCATGCTGACACGTCATCTCAACAGAACCTACTATCGACATGTCTCAAGCCGTCTTCGCCTCAATCACCAAGCTCAACGGTACCAACTACCAGCGTTGGGCCCAAGAGATGGAAGCCGCCCTGCGTGCCATGGGCTATTGGCAAAAGATGTACCACAAGACTCGCCCCGCCAACACTGACCCCGACGCTCAGGAAAAGTGGGACAACAACGATGACCAGGCCCTCGGTTCCATCCGCCTCCGCCTCGAACCGTCCATCCTCTCCCGCGTCCTCTCCATGGGCACTGCCAAGTCCCTTTGGGACTCCCTCAAGGCCCAGTACAATACAGCGTCCCTCGCCTCCGCCTATACTGAGTGGAAGGTGATGTTGGGGATTACCTTCCCCGACAACAACCATCCCGGCCCCACCTTCTCGAAGCTCAATGCTTCATTCGCGCAGCTTGAGCTGCTCCAGCACAAGGTCCCCGACAATCTCAAGGCCCTTATCACTGTCGCCAAACTCCCGAAGTACGCGGAAACGCTGCACCAGCAGCTCAACGCCGAAATCGATGCCGACCCGACCAAGAACAAGGTCCTCTCCATGTCGGAACTAGAGACCGTTCTCACTGCTGCCTGGCAGCACTACCTCACCCGCTGTCCTCCGCCGCGCCCCCAGGCGAACAAGCTCTCCAACGTCCGTCGCCAACAAGGCGATCCCTCCTTCAACAATCAGAAGAAGAAGGAGGAGACCTCGACTGAGAAGAAGGATGAGGAGAAGGGGGAGAAGGGGAAGGGTAAGAAGCGACGACAGGGCAAACGCTCTGAAGAAGGAGAGAAGAAGTGGAAGGATCGTGTGGCCGCTGCCGCCGAAGCCTCCTCCGCGTCGTTCGCCTTTGCGAACTTCCTCCACGAGCCCGCAGTCTTCGACCCGGCTTGTCCCGACTTCACCGAGCCCATCTCCGATCCCCGTGCACTCGCACACACCGTCGGCGCCGCCCACTACGGGCCCCCTGCCTTCCCTCAGGCCCAACAGGCCATCTCCCTTGCCCGCCGCATTGGGGCAACCCCCACTCCTCAGGTCGTTCGCACCCTCGAACCCATCGCCTCCTGCCGCCATGTTCGCCAACACTCGGCGTTCAACGAAGACGGCCCCTTTGGTGCTCGCACTCTCCCTCGCCACCATGCCGGCCCCTCCACGCCCTCTCTCATAGAGCGCATGGAAACGCCCCGAATCATTGAGATTACCTCCAATTTGGATGACGAGGATGTTGTGAGTCTTGGGGATGAGATGGAGGTCGATGACTATGTGGAGCAGTTCTTCGATGACGCCCTTGATTGGTTAGTCCCTGATTTCCTTTGTCTGTCTCGCAGGTACTGACGCGCGGATACCTTCGCCTCAGAAAATATGTAGTTATATGACTCGTATACCTGTAGTAGATAGCATGGACATTAAATCTACTGCTGTGCTCCCTCTCGCAATGTGTGATAACTGTGAGAACCAGACCAGCAAAAGTAAAGGAAAACAAAAGGCAACCGACGATGAAATCCTACCGCCTGACATGTGGCTTCTTGATTCCGGTGCTTCGGCACACTACACTAACAACCTGAGCGATTTGGTCGAATACCAGGAGTTTAAGACACCTAGGTACTCCCAGACAGCAAATGGACGTGCAAACATCATTGGTCAAGGAACCGCCATTGTACGCTTCCAAGACAGACTCGTGCAGTTATCGCCGGTCATTTACATGCCTACGTGCAATGTAAAGCTCATTTCCATGGGCACCCTCCTCACTGACAGGTGTATCACCGTCAAAACTCGTGACAACCACATCGATATATTCGATAGATGTCTGCGGAAGACAATCCTAAGTTTCCACTCACATGGAGACACCCTCTATTGGCTCCGAGCCCCTATAGCTCGACCACATTCAGATCTAGCGTCACTCACCGTGGTCGACTACGATCTCTTACATCGCCATTTAGGCCACCCCTCGCGCGAAGTGCTCCGCGCAGCCAAGAAGCACATAAAGGACTTCCCAGATGTAGACATACCGTCTAACACCCCCATCTGTCCTGGTTGTGAATTGGGCAAACAGCCCAACCGTACTTTCCCTCATAGCGAGAAGCGCGCAAGCGCTCCCTTTGAGTTAGTTCATTCTGATTTAAAATCGTTTGAAATCGAATCGTACCACAAGTACAAGTACGCCGTCGTCTTCTACAATGACTTCACATCCATGGCATGGGTGATTCTAATAAAAACTAAGGATCAAACCCTCCATGCCACTAAACAGTTTCACGCCTATATGCGAACTCAGTTCAATGCCACTATAAAACACTGGCGCTCTGATGCAGGGGGAGAATACACCTCCAAAGCCTTCACTGAGTACATGCGCGACAATGGCATTAACATCCAACAATCCGCCCCCTATGCTCACCAGCAGAACAGACGTGCGGAATGCCTCATCTGTACCATTATGGACAAGGCACAACCCATGCGACTGCAGGCTTGCCTGCCCGATTCTTATTGGGAGTTCGCGGTAATGCACGCCTTACACGTGTACAACCACACCCCATCCGCCTGCTTACAATGGAAAACGCCAGCCGAGATGCTTATAGGCCAAAAGCCCACCTTCTCACATCTTCGAGTCTTTGGCTGTGGCGCCTATGTCCACATTCCTGTTGAAATGCGCGGCGGAAAGCTACAACCGAAGTCGCAATTGATGATCTACCTAGGCGTATCCGCCGGTAGTGATTCAAACTACCTATTCATGCGCCCTAACAACGCGCTGCATACATCGGCACACGCCATCTTTGATGAGAATCTCTTCCCGAGGTGCTCCAAGGCGCAGCCACATCGGCCGATTAACCACCGGCCCAAACCCCACACACACGATGATGAGTCCTCTGGCTCTGAATCTGACTACCCCGACAATGAGGATGACGCGGTTCCCGCTCCCCCTGAGTCACCCCTTCGTCGACCTGTTGCTCCGCCCTCTCCAAGGGCACCCACTCCACCTCCTGTGTGAGTACATACTCCACCGCCGGCACCTCCTGTAACCCCTCCTCACCATCAGCCCCCTGCCCCTCCTGCTCGTCCTCAACGACCACAGCGTGACCGTCGTGCCCCTCTTCGGCCTGGTAACGTGTATGGTGAACGCTGTGACCCTGTCCGGCAGATTCAGGATATTGAGCACGCCTCTGATTGGCGCAAACTTGTGGGAGAAGCACCGGCCGGACCTTCGGATTCACCCGTTGTCCCTGGAGGACTGCCTCCGTCGGAAGATGACGTTGAGCGCATCACCAGGGAAGGGGGAGACGCTTTGGTTTCATACCTCTGCAGCCGTGCCTTTCCATTGGAAATAGAACATTCAAATGTTACAGCGGTTTGCAAAAGTCTAGGGAAAACGAAATTTAGAAAGTCACGTCTCGGAGACTGCCGCGAAGGACCCCAAGTGCGGCTGAGTGGGTGGCCAACGAAGCTGAATAAGCCAGGTTTGCTTTGCATCCACGTTGTCGTCCCATGCCCTACTGTCTTGTGTCTCCCAGCATCAAAGCCAAAATCCCGTTATTGTACAATGAAAACCACAGCATCAAGGATATCTGCCGCTTACTAGGCATTCAGAAGTCCCTCGTTTACAGAACGCTTTCTCTATACTC